>JAWQRN010000206.1:0-34173 GCA_033557685.1 Sperchopsis tessellata
TTATTCTAATGCGAAAATGGCAATTTCATGTAGATTAAAATCCAATTAGCGTAATGATTATTCAATTGCAACATTGATGTTTGATTTCATCAAATATTAAAATTACACATACAAGTTGATATTTTTTTTAGAGGGTTATGTATCATATTTCGCTCCAAAAGTGTTTTGTGGTATGTCCCTGGCGTTTAATACTGGCTGATTTATATTTCTTAGTTTATTTTAAAACTCATATCCCTTGCAGATTTGAGATGCCTTCGTTCATTAGTTAGAACACAAAATTCAAATGCATGTTCAATATGATTTTAATAGTATTTGTGGGAATCAGATTTTTTATGTCCAAGATATTTCTAGATATTGATCTAAAATTTGACACACGTATATTTTTTTTTGAGATCAACTATGTTGCGATTGTTTAACTGAAAATAATGTACAGGTTAACATTTTTTTGGGGATTTTGCACTCTTCTCCCTCCCATTGGTTTCGGTTTCATTTAATGATATCATAAACTTCTTCGATATCTCTTTAATACATTAAAATTACAAAATTGATATTGAACGGTTCACAAAAACGACTTGGTCTGGGAGATACCTAATCTAAAACTCCAATCAACTATTAGCATAGAAACCAATTATTACCAGATGACTCACAAATAGAGTAATTCAATTAAATAATCCTAAAACTAAACCCAAAATACTTCAAAAAATTAAAGATTGCTTACATATCTGTATCTAACCTTATAAATTTTTAAACAAAAAATATGCAAAGTAACAATAATTCAGTTACAGTTTCGAACATCAACGAATATTCAAAATTGATCTTAAAATCTACAAAAAATATTAAATCTGTATAACATAAATGTAGCACACCAAAATAAAAATAATTTACATCACTATATATCCATCTCAAAACAGAGACTGATTTCCAAAATTCAATCCATACTGTAAAATTCCTTACAGCTTTACAATCTCAAAAAACAGGTAAATATCACACCACAATAGTTTACTGGACAGAAGACTGCTTTAGAAAACACAGTATAGAGGCAGGTCATAATTTTAATTTTGATACTAAAATATTAAATGTTGAATGAAAAAACTAGATTCATTTTAGAAAAGATACACATTAAAATGCATCAAAAAGGTGAGAGACCAGCGAGAAATAAACTACTTCATAATTTACCATGATATAATATAATTTCATATAACATTTTGAATCTGCATTTCAGCTATATAGCTCTTCTGTATTATTTTATAAATGTAATAAAGTCAAATTTCAAGCAAAGAAGCCAAGTTAATATATTAAATACAAATATATAAGAACAAGCCGAAATGACAGTGGTCGCTGTGTTTTTATCAATAAGACGTCATCGGCTCTACTCTACTAGTAATTAGCTGGCTTAGACATACGAATACATTACAATATAATATAAAAGGTACTGCCTTCCAGAATATATATAAATTACAAAAGTAATATAGAGCGACCGGATTCAGTGTGTAAGCACTTTATCATCAGGCTCTATGACAGTCGTACGCTCCAAAACCGGTCGCTTTTAATAACTTTCTGTATTAAAATATATTGTCGAAAGCAGCAAACATAATACATAATGTAAATGTTTGCTGGGCTTCGCAGATACACTGTATTTTTTAAGAGGCGTAGTAAATAAATATTAACTTATTCCATTTCATAGTTTTCTTGAAATGAGGAAACTAAATCTATTGATTATAAGGTTGGAGAATATTCAGACCGTGTATCTATTGCCTCGAGAAAACATAAATATGTTTCCGAAACAACAGTATTTCCAGCACAAAATTTAATATGAAACTTCTTATCATCAAGACCAACCTAAAATAGTATGAAATGATTCATATGTTATAGTATCTTTGGCTGTTAAAAATTATCCATTCTGTCCGTGTTTTAAACTAAGCATTTTACAAAGTGTATTGCTTTATTGTAGGCCTAATTAAAATTCAATATTCGAACCATATTCTTCCACATTTTTTCAATTGTTCAATAATTTCATAAAATTTAAATATACTTTGTTTTAAATTGCAGGTTCATCTAGTGAATATGATAATGTGGAGCTAGACGAGCAATCTATTCCCAATGTGAATAACATTGTATCTAAAAATGTATCGATGCTTTCTGAACCAGATACATTAACTAAAAATGATGAAGTTTCTTTAAAAATTCAAATATCTGGTGGATCGACCGCAATATATGACAGTATTTGTACAAATAATATAGTTATAACAAATCGTGATACTAAAGAAATATGTAATTATCCTACCACAGAATTAAATCCATCAGTACCTCCTAGATCAAAAAACGTTGCTAAATTTACAGTAAATTCTTTGGCATCTAACATACATGCTATTAAAATTGATTATTCAGAATACACAAATATTAATTTTTCTGCTTATAATGCTGACAGCTTTAAATTACAAATTAAAAATAATGACAATGAGTCACCAGCTAAAGTAAAATTTGCATCAAATGCAGATAAGAAAACATCAATCTTAATAAATGGCGATGACTGCTATTCCACTATAAATATTAATAATAATGTGCCACTGTACTTATCATCAGTTGAAATTAAAAACAACGAAAATGAATCAGAATATACAAATACAAGAAATAATATAAATCCTTTGGATCTGAGCAGTGATAACTGCTTCTTAGAAATACTTCTAAACAATCCAGTGGAAGCTATACGTAACAATTTAATTCCTCATGTGTGCGGAAAAAACACTGGCAATTCAAAACTATTCAAAGATGAGACTACTACTTTAGATTATGATGATGTTAACTTACATTGTTCTGTAGAAAAGGTATCCATTAGCTCTAAAGATAGCGAATGTCAAAATTATGAAATTTATTCAGACAACAGCTTATTAAATCGTTATGAAACCATAGATTTAAATTCTGACTACTACACAGATCATAGTAACAGGAGCTCAATCACTGAAGATGATCTCACAACTCAAACAAAGTTTTATGATATGCTAGCGGATGCAGTTGCTGATGAACCATCAGAATATGATTTTCATCATTACGAAAGTATCAAACTTAATGGTGATCCCATATATGAAGATATAGATATTCCTCCTCCTTTACCATCGAATCCTCCACCTTTAAACGTCATGGACGATTTGCAACTGGATAAGGAATATACTACAAGGTAAGATGTATGTATATATCTGAGATAAATCATTGATATATATTTTCAGATTGTACATGTGACTTTGAATTATATAAGTTTATTCTTCATTTTTGGTGTCAAAGAGTAGTTTTTTATTTTTAGCTTATAATTTAATAAGGAGATCTTAAACTCGATGGATTCTTTTTCTTAAAAATTGTTTTTAGTAGATATATCTCTTCCAGAACATTTTATTATTATTATTATTATTATTTTCTTAATGATCTCGTTTGATAGCTTATGATATTAGCTGGTATTTTGAGTATGTCTGAAGAATAAAGTAGAAAAAAGGCCAATGGGTAGCTCTACATTATTCATACACTAGGAGAGCTGTTTGGACACCACTTCCTCAGTTGATACAACTATCGGAACAATTACAGTGGAATTTACTTTCCAGATGTCCCTAATTCCCATAGCAAAATTTTCGTATTTGCGGATCTTATGTATCTCGGTCTTTGTTAGGTTATGCATGAGTGGTACAGCCATGTCAATGAGGAAATCCTCCAGTTTTAACTTTTCGAATTAGCACTATTCTTATTATCATTACTATTTTTGGGTTTTCTCAAGTTTACATTTTCATTGTGGGCTATATGTCAATAATGTTTTAATTTTTAATATTAAGTATTTTATTAACAATCCTGTCAAAATTGTCAAAATTTGCATTTGATAAAAGATTTTAGGTTCGAGGTCAAATTTTTCTAGATATTATGGTCCTTCTTTCGAAATAAGCCTATATACAGATCTTCTTGGATCCTTCACAGGATTCTGTATTTTTTTCACAGATTAATCTAAATTATGATCAAGTGGATGTGTGATGTTAACAAAATATCCTTTCTTATTGATGCGATCAACAGTTACTATCTCCAGTCTGTTTTTGGCTATATGGCGATCTGAAATTATGTTTTTTTTATATTGAAAGTATGTGTCTTTTTAAATTATATGTAGGGTTAAACATGTAGATGTGACATGCAGGATTGTTTCAGTGGTTTTCCCACATGCACATATCATTTTCGATGGGTAAGTTTTCTATATGTTTAATATGATTCGGGTCAGTATGACTCCTTCTGATATCATTATTAATAAACCCGTTTCTCCAAATAATTTGCCCCTCACCAACAATTGTAAAGAATTAGATGTTTTTGTTGTGTCAAGTAAAGTAGGATATTTTCCTTGTAATTGTAATGTGATGTTAATAACCTTTATATGTTGCAATGGGGTATAAAGGCAGATTTCTAATAGAGCTCTAATCATTTCGGAGTCACAAGCAGTGTTAAGTAAAATATTTTCGGTAGGAAGTTTGTGCACAAGATTTCTCTTCCGCCATCTTTCCGGGGGAGATATGATCTATCTATGGCTGCTTTTAGAATCCAGTTAATTGAACTTCTGCTCTACAAATATGTGTCTGATCACTTTACTACTTCAATTGACAAATGCCTAAGTTGGTATTACGTAAGGATTAATAGCTTTAAATTTGAACTTGGTGTTTACTTCAGTATTGTGAATATTTCATACACATGCTAATAGTTTATGTTCTAAGGCTGTCTTTTTTCATTTCAAGTGAAATTCTAGATAATTAAATGTCTCTTCTACTTCCAAGTTGCATATTTTTGTTTGCTCAGCAATTTTATTATTATTATAAGATTTTATCAAGTTCCCACTTGGCACATTTTATGTGGGGCGCAGTATTTTACGAACAACCCTACAAGTTTCCAAAATTGTCGAAACTTACATTTGATAAAAGATGTTAGGATTGAGATTGATCATTTTTTTGAAATAAGGTACAATATTCATCAATTCTAGTTTGTAGATCTTCCTGAACATTATTATTATTATATTATTAAGGTTTTCGTTTCACATGATGTTACTGGCTGGTGTTTTGAGAATTATGGGGGAGCAGTTCAGATCATCCCATAATAATCCGAAATTGCCTGCGCAAGTATGATATGTCTGAAGAGTGGTGGCATCTGTATTGTATAAAAAAAGACCAATGAGTAGTTCTACATCCTCAATACACTTGTAGAACTGTTTGGAAACTTCAGCCGATGTAACTGCTAAACAATTAAGGGATAGGTCCTAAAAATAATAAGCGACACAGATAGTTAAAAAAGACACCTACAAATATACCGAGCACAGAATAAACTTGCAGGATAAAAACAAATTTCACGTGAAATATACCTAAAATATCGAATTTTATGGGAAGCTGTCGAAATAGAAATGGGCCTTATTGTCTAAACAAACATGATGATGGTTTATGTTTACCTCGTACATGGAAACCACTTATTGTAAAATAGAGTGACAGACGTAAAAATGCATGATGCCAATAGGACATGCCCTAAGACAGAATACGTCAATCACAACATGCTCTTACATCAAACGCACCGATCACAAAGCAGTGTAAAGTAGCAGAGTATATATAAAAACCACCACTTGACCAATATTACTCAGTCTCTAAGTCTCTGATTTAGATCTGGTGATTGCTGAAGCAAATTGGCTGAAAGTTCATCCAAAAGTTTGTCACTTTCCACTCCATATATATAATATTTCCTCCAAATGAGATGTAAGCAATGGCATACCTGATGATGAGTTGCCAATGAGCACAAAATGTGGCATCTCAGGGTCCACTGTTGCCAGAGTAATTGGCAAATAATATATATATATATATGGACAAAGGTCTCAAGTTCCTTCCACTTGTCATGGTTGTACGTCCCTTTTTTCCACGTGACTTAAACAACTTCTGAGTTCTCTCTCCCCCAAGGTTAATTCCTTTGACCATCTGCTCGCCTTCCAAGATGTCCTGCTCATTTTCACTTTTGCATCTTCACTGTCCGTATAACATCACTGACCTTAGTTTGACTTCTTATCCATGCATAGCGCCTTCTATTACTAATTCTGAAACCGATCATGTATTAATACTTTTTTCTGTTGTTTGGGCTTCTGAAAATGCGAGGGATTTAATGTCCACCCCACACTAGCATATGTCGTCAGAAAAAAAAGTACACTGATTGAAGACATTGTTTCAAACACAAAGGTATCTGTGACTTAAATATGAGCAAGCTTTGTTCTTCTTGCTATCTCTATAGAAATATCTCCATACATCGTTATGAGCTGGCCCGAATACATGTATACACTGGCTGGCATAGCTAGCTCATTAAGCATTACTTTCGGTTTACTAAGATTCATCCTAAGGCCTACATCTTAACTTTCAAAAGATTAATTATTTTTTCTACGAGTTCCTCGCTAGTGTGTGGAAATAAGATATTCTCCATTCACTTTTATGCCTTGTTGTTCTGAATCTAGTTCCTGGAACATACACTCTAGAGCTACACTGATCAACTTCAGTGATAGGGTGGCCCCTTTTCTGATAGCCTAATATCAAACATTTCTGTTTCTTATTATAATTTAACGTTTGATGTGGTTTTATTATAGATATTTTGAATTAGCTATATATAGATATAAGGAATTCCATGCATACCAAAGCTTTAATTGTTGCAGATGTTTTGATCAAGTCAAATGTTTTCTCTACGAAAGCACAATCTACTGGCACAATAAATACTCGTTACATCTATCAATAGTGTTATATCCCTTACGAAAGCCTGCCTGTTTGTTGGATTGGTACGAATCGAATAGGTTGTGAAACTAATTGGACAGTTATTGTTCAGGTCTTCTTTATTTCGTTATCTGTAGATTAAAATAATTGTTCCTTTTTTCCAACACGTTGATATCTCTTTTGTTTCTATACCAGAACTGTTTATATTGATTCTTTTCTAATATCTGTTGAACATATTCCTTGGAAGAGATTTATATGGTTACTTTGATCTCAATATAAATCTAGGTAAAACTCTCCAACCACTTCAAGGAATTTCTCTCTATCAACCTTCTCGACATTTTCAGATTTGGGGTTTATTATTTGAATTTTCCCAATTGTAAATCTCTGTTTCACCTATTTATAGCTCCTATGCTATTCTAATATCCGGAGTGTGCCTTCATAGTTGTATCTTCTAACATCTTCCTTGATTAATTTTTTAATGGTGTTTGTAAGCTCCACATACTCTAAATTCTTCCTTCTAGACTTAACTTTACTTTTAGGTCACTATGCTGCTTTGTAGGGTCTTGGTATGCTTGGAAAATTTCTTCTCTTATATTGGGCAGTTCCACCTATGAAACTGGCTGTATCTGCTATTATACGAAACACATTATCGGCATCATTGTATTCTTTGCAATCAGTAAATCTGTTCTAAAACTTTAATTGAAATGCTTCTTGATTAGATTTTAGATGGTCCAAGTTAATTTTTCTGCTACAGCTCTTAGTTAATTCCAATATTTCTGTTTTTAACTTTACATATATTTTACATCTAACCAAATGGTGATCACTTATACATTAAAATCTCCTTAAATGATTTTTATATGTGTATTTGAACTCCCGTAAAAATCTGTTGCATCTTCATAGAACACTTAAATCGTCTCGTCTGAATAGCAACTGTCATATATGTTCTCAAATTAAACTATTAGTTGTTTTAGTATTTTGTGAACCATGAAACCAACTCCACTATTTCTGCCATTGTTAGTGTCATGGTAGTACTATGTATGTCTACTTTGCACTTGAATAAGATCTTTTTCTTTTCTTCTTCACTTCACTCAGACCTACAACATTCCATTGAATCTTGCCGAATACATTTTTTAGCTCTATTAGTATTGCTTCACTGGATAATGTACGGCAGTTATAGGTGCTCACATTTAATATTATTTGGCAATGGTTTATACTCTGCAGATTCTTACCACACTCTCTCATCTTGTGCTGGTCGCCACAGTTGCTTTTATGGGGGTAATAAGCCTTACGGAGATTGAGGACTGTGGTTTCATTGGGTAGGGCATTTTTTAATAATGAAGTATTAACTAGTCACGCTGCCTTACTGAGTGTTGGCAAGTTTAAATCGGCCACTCCAAAACAGATGCCGTCGATAAGCCGCTCCTATTGGAGAAAAGACGTTTACCTTTTGCACACTCATCCACCAACTTATTGCAGTGGTACTTTACACTTTGCTTCTGTTGGTCCACGAGAACTTAACTCCTGTCCAGCATATCTCTAAAGCATTTTCCTATCCGCCGCCCAAAACCCTCTAGAGGTATTATTTTAACAATAAACTTCTCTTTTTTTACAATTGTTCTTTTTATTTAGTTTTCTACTATGTTTCTAAGTATTCTACACATTTATTTCCCAAGTAGGATAATATAATACTATAAAAATTCTTATAAATCAGTTGTTATACACACATGATGATTCAGATTCGAGGGTCGTATGGAAATCTTCGACAAGGTAAGAAATGCAAAGTTGATTAAATAGAAGTAAAATTGCATAGTTTCTTGCGTTTTTTTATGAAGATGAGATTCCCAGGTTAGTAAAGCCGGAATCACACCAAATCCACTTATATCTTGGTTTCACCCCACATGATCTACCTTACTGTAGTTTCGGAAATGTTTTAAAAATATATAAAATTTCATGTTTTGTTTTTATTATATAATTAGTTATTTGAAGAAAAATACAAGTATCTAGATCATTTTTATGTACTGTCTAGATTTAGTTTATTTTTGCTTAAAGGCAAAAAATATGAAAGCATTTTAGAAATAAAAATTTATTTCAAATTTATTTTATGTGCAACAATTTTTATTTAAAGCTAAATTACCTTAAGTAACTTAAAAAGTGCATTTTTTACCTAACTGAATCTTCTACTTATAGTTATTTATAGTTAAGTTGATCCTATACTTAAAATCAACCAAGTTGTATTGCATTTAAGTAAAAATTGTTTAACTTCAATGGCCTAAATTTATTTTTTTCTTAAATTGCAACTATGTATATTTTACCTTAGTTAGTTTTAAAATTTAATTAAGTTAAATATCTGCTGGATATTATATACCTAAAATTTTTCTAGATTTTTAAATTTTTAAATCAGTGTGCATTTTCAATTGAGAATTTCTGATTAAGTTTTTTAAGAAGAACTTCAAATAACTTTATATGTATTAACTTAAAGCATATTATTATATCAATATATAAATCATTCATCATATAATATACTAATAGTAATAGTTTAACATCTTAATATGCAGTAATTTCATAAAATTAATATTATTTTCAGATCAATTTTTGAAGGGGCTTCAAAGTATGACATTTTAAGTTATTTGGTTGATGCAAAAGAACGTGGTCTTGCACTAGAAGAGAACTGTAGCTGTAGCCTAGAAAATAATTCAATAGTACAGGAATTTAAAGAAAACAACAATATTTATAGTAAAATGTTTGGAGAAAATAATTATAGTGTAGAATGTTCACTACTCTTATCGTATCTTTCAGAAAACAGTAACAGGAAAACGGTTGATGTAGAACGTAACGATTCTGGTGTAGGGTCAGAATCTAGTAAATGTTCTGTTGGAAAGTATAGAAATAAATTAAAATCTTTAATTTCTTGTGAAGACTGTGATGTTGTAATAGAATCAGAAATCAACATAGAAACTCCATTATGTCGAAAATGTATAAAAAAAAGATCTGAAAGGAAAGAAATAATAGCAGAAATTGTTGACACTGAAGAAAAGTATAGTAGAGATCTTCAAATTATACTAGATGAATTTTATCAACCCATGCTCGTTGCTGGACTTTTAACAACTGAGCAATTATGTGCTATATTTCTTAATGTGGAAGAATTACTGGAAAATAGTCAAGCTTTGGCAGAACGCTTGAGAGATGCTGTTGAGATAGCAATTGAACAAGGAGATGTAGATCTCCTTACAGTAAATATTGGGAAAATATTTTTGGAGACCTCCCCAATGTTACATGCATTTGAAAAATATTGCGTGCGACAAGGTAATGCTAGTTTACTACTAGCAAGTCTTGAAAAAGAAAAAGAGCTTTTAAGAATATTTTTAAGAGTATCACAAATGGAAAATGTAATATTAAGAAGAATGAATTTAAATTCATTTCTAATGGTACCAGTTCAAAGAGTTACAAAATATCCTTTACTTCTAGCTAGACTATTTAAAGTAACGCCCAATAATCATGATACATTAGAGCATCTTAAAGAAGCGCAACATAAAATTGAGTTGCATTTAAATCATATAAATTCAGAAACGAAAGATGTACCAAGTAAATTGTGGAAAAGAATAAACAGCTATTCAAACAGAAAGAGCAGTTCTGAGATGGATCTTGTTAATATTAAGCTAAGAAAAATAGCAGTTGACATTTTAGAATGGAACCATGATGATGCAAAATTTGTTTTGGAGGGGAAATTACTGTATACTCATCCAAATGACAATAATTGGCGAAAAGGTCGAACCATAAAATTAGCCTCTATTAATGCTCTCTTAGTTACAAATGGAAAGGTAAGAAGAATACCATTTATAAATCAATTTTACTATTATAAGTTTATGCCCATCTTGAAGCTGGTGACAAATTTGTGTAGAATTTCAATATAATTTCATATTTCATCTTTACAATTTCAATGTATTTCGTCCAAAAGGTCTATGCAGTGTAGAATTTATTAGTGGCCATGGGCAATTTTTCCCCATACCCTTTCTACAGTATTTAAAAAGGTTATATTTGGGAGATTCTTTGCCTTATCTTTGTTTAACATGAGTCCTAGGTTGATGTAAAAATAATACAAAGTATTACTTAAATTATGTTATTTATTTAGTAATTAGGTTTACAACAACTTTCGAGGTACATATCTAGAGTGTATGCCCTTCAACTGTCCCGAGTGCATTACTACCAACTATGTCCGCTTGGATCTCTTCTTAATATATAACATCTATAGTTCCTCAATTTACAATACAATGTAACGAAAAGCGGAACCAGCAATTTTAAAATCTGAAATCATTAAATAAATTCTAATTATACTTTAAGTGTCAATCAAAACTCCTTGTGATAATTAAGTCAATAATCTAATACTAATACATAAAATGCAAAACAAATGATTTACATGTACTCCGGAGCTTCTGGTTTTACCATTTCATATACTGGCGTCGATAAGTAAATGTACATCTATTGAGGAATTATAATCATAACCTTGTAACAATAAATATGATTGAGTTTATGAGCTGTAGCTATAAAATGTATAGCTATACACATTTATAAATAAAACTGTATTAATATTATGTGACCAGCCTCATTTTTGTCTATTTATTTCTTAATTTCAGGGAACAAATTTCATCACCAAAGTGGATTTTTCTAATGATCAACTATACTTTTCTCGCTATTCAGCAGTTCGAGAAGCTGCATTATTGCTAGTAAGAGATAAAAATGGTCGCTATTCATTACTTAGGGACCCTCTATATCTTGATAGATGTGTTATAGCAACTGATCCATCATGGCAGAATTACTTTGAAGTACAAGAAATTTTAAGCAAAGAAACATACATATTCAAGGTTTGTACCACATATATTTGAAATATATTTCAAACTAAAGTTTATTTAGGATAAACATAGTTTCTTATAAGTCCAACTAATAGAATCCTGAACTTTTTTTTATGCATGATGTTGACATTAGAAGCTTGATATTTTACTTTTAATTTTGGAATTATTAAGTGATCAAAAACCATCTATATAGGATATAACCACAATGAAAAGAGTCAGCTTAATATAATACTGATTACGCCACGTCAATGGTGCAATTGTATCCTTACCAGTGGAAATATGTGGTATGCGAATGTCTACTATTAACCATAAATATGTGGTATGCGAATTAACCATCTCTACTAGTGATGGGAAATATCGAATAAAAACTATCGAACTATTCGCTATTAAAATTTCCCCATAATTTTTTTCATTCGATAGTTTTTTCATTCGAATAAATCCTTTCATAGTTTTTTTATTGGAATGAATCTTTCGTTAATTTTTTCATTCGAATGTGTAGGTAATATACATTTACAAGTTAATTAGACATACATTATTTTCTTACTTTTTTATTAAACAGTTGAAGTGAGATAAGAAACAGATTCAGTCATCAAATCAGATATTGGTCCGCAATAAGCTCTAATACTAATTCTAAATCAATATTTAACCGAATTAATTAAAAACCACTAAATGGCATGCATAACTAAAGATCTGTTAGTAGGACTAGAATGAGAATATCTGGATTAGAAAACTAAAGGATTATTTTTGTACAATTAGCATGAGAACAGCACAGATCATTCAGGTGGATGATGATGGAGGGCTGGTTGGCATTTAAAGCTTTACCGAATGGAATAGGTGCTCTTCGTTTTACCTGTTGCCGACAACTGAAGAAGAGATATTGACCATCATAGGGTCAATTAAATCAAAAGGTATACAGGCTGTATATGGTTATTTTCCGAAGGAAGTAAAGAATGCGATAGTGTCTCCCATCAACAATAAAGTGGATAGACAGCTGCGTGAATTATAGCCCAATATCTAAACTGCCAGCATTGTCAAAGGTTTTTGAAATTGCTATCAAATCAAGAATCATAAGGTACTTTGAGGGAAATAACATACTACTTTCGGTCCAATATGGTTACAAGAGTAACAAATCAACTACGTCAGCTCTTTGTAGAGATTCTTAAATATGTCCTAGAATAAATCGATGCTAAACAAACAGCACAGATAGTGGCGTGTGAAAAGAACGAATACAGTTCTGGTAAAACTGTATGCTCTATGCATAGAAACAAAAGAGATATCAACGTGTTGGAAAAAAGGAACAACTATTTTAATCTACAGATAACGAAATAAAGAAGACCTGAACAATAACTGTCCAATTAGTTTCACAACCTATTCGATTCTTACCAACCCAACGAACAGGCAGGCTTTCGTAAGGGACATAACACTATTGATAGATGTAACGAGTATATATTGTGCCAGTAGGTTGTGCTTTCGTAGAGAAAACATTTCACTTGATCAAAACATCACAACAATTAAAGCTTTGGTATGCATGGCATTCATTGTATCTACATATAGCTAATTCAAAATATCTATGCTAAACAAACAGCACAAATAGTGTGATCTTACAAAAGCTTTTTACACTGTGCATCATGAGAACTTGATATCACAATTGGAGAACTGCGAGGTGTTTCAGAGCGATTGTTGAGGTACTATCTGAGTGGGAGAAGTCAGGTGGTTCATTGAAGAGGTCTCTGGTTCCGGTAGTCTAGATTGTAGGGTGCCACAGGGTTAAGTGTTGGGACCTGCCTTCTTCATTATCTACTAAACATTTAGATTTTGTGCACGGTGGATTGTGGACATACTATATACTTTTCGCAGATGATACTGCTCTCTTGAGTACGGGAAGTACGCGAGAAGAAGCATCTGAAAGAACGGAACTTTCTGTAAATATTGATACAACCTGGTTCAATGAAAACAAATTGAAAATAAAACACAGCCAATGACTTTAACTCGACACTATTTACCGAGTCTCTATGTCGAAGATTGTCTATGATAGTATACTCTGTGCATTGTAGAAAAAAAACTAACAGGTCATGAATGGGCTTAGCTTGCATATTATTTACATTTTCATAGTGACGACTTAAGGGATATTGGGGTGCAAGCAATAGGGCACATCAGGTACTATGGCTTCAAAACCAGGCTGTGAGGGCCATGTGTGACCTAAATTATGACAAAAGTAGAAGAAACTGATATTCTTACAATGACTTCTATCTACATATATAACTGCTTAAAATACATCCACTCTAACCTTGGTATGTTTCCAGTAAACTCTACAAACCATGACTATGACACACGAAATGGGAAAAATCTCATAATACCCTACAACGCAACAAGACACAGATTATTGGGGTTTAAAGTTTAAAATGGTGCTAAATTTATGAAGACAGTTGGTTGAATGGTCATGGAAAAAACCTTGTATGGTATATTTTGATTATAACATTACCTTGTTTTTTTTTGTGCTAGTATATAAATAGATTGTAATTGTTTTAGTATTTGTGGTAGCGTACATAATTATATTTTATTTGCAGAATATTTAATGTAAATGACATACCGTGTAACTTTCTTTTGATGGATAATAAATTTGAACTTGGGCATTGATGTATCTATGTTCGACACGCATTGTGTAAGAGCTGGTAACATTTTATGCTGATTTATTGTGTCGAATGCCTTCTCGTAATCAACAAAGATTTGACAGAAATGTTTGTTGTATTTTATGCATTTTTCAATAAAAGTCCTAATAGTTGCAGATGGTCGTTTGTGCCAAACTCGTCTTGAAAGCCAGCCTGCTCATGGGGTTGATAAAAATCTAGTTTAGGTGAAATTCTTTTGCTTATGATTCTCATAAATAATTTGTATGTATGCGAGAGCAAGCTTGTGGGTCTGTAATTATACAAGTTAGTGATGTCTCCTTTTGATGTAACATTATATTTGTAGCTTGATCCCATTGAGGCACTGTCCCACTTGCTAAGCAAGCATCATATTGCCTTTAGTAAAGCAATTTTGTCTGCTTTTAGAGACTCTACTACTATACCTCATCTCCAGCGTTTTTGTGGGTTTTTCATATCTAGAAGAATACCTTTTAGTTCATCATATACCTTACTATAAATATGAAGCCGTTGCAGTATTGAATAATGACAACTACAAATTGGAATGGAACCGTGAAATAGAAACTTAAATAAGGATTCAAACCAATCTCCCAGATTGAGTCCTATACAATAAATTAGATATATCGTAATTATTTGAAGTAAAATTTATTAGAGTTAAACCTTAATGAATATTCAAGAAAAACTGTTAATCTATGTGCCCATTGGCATAACCCTAATAATGCCAAAATCATTGAAGTCCATAAATCTTATTTTGCAAATAAGCGAAACAAATAATGACATTCAAAATATAATTTCCTTTGCTCTAATGACAATACATTTTTTAAAAAGTGTTCTTTATTTTAATGACACCAGGTTTCCGTTAACTTCACGCAAAGCCTTTTTTAAGTAAATTGTATATATAAACTAAAAAGACATACGGTATATAAAAATTATGTTTAACAAAATAAAAGGTGCATACTTTACCTAAGTATTAAAAATATATTATTAAGATAAAAGTAAATATTAGTTGTTTTATTAAATAAAATATAACTTGTTGTTTTTAAAGAATGTTTTGTTTTTTTATATATTTTGTTTGTAATTTAAATAATACGTTGTGTTTAATTTAGTTTTACAGTTTTTAATGATTGTAATGTAGTCATTTGATAATTTTTGAGTATCTTGTTTGTAATTTAAAGTGTTTAAATCACTTAAATATGCAACATTTTGTTTATTAATCTTTTATTTTTATTTTCTTCTTTATTTTAGATTTTGCTTTTGTAAATAAAATAATGTTTTTATTTGTAGTGGCAAAAGCAGGCTTAATATTAAATTTAGATAATGTTTTGTTAAAAATTCGAGATGCTTTGATAGTATAGCGAATGATGTATTTGTGTTTTGTGGATTTGTGTTATAATTTTGGTTCTTATATATAATTTTATTGATGGTTTCATTTATGATGTCTTCTGGAAAATTATTATTCATAAATTAATTTTTGTTATGTTTGTGTAATAGAAATCTGTGTGCCACTTTGGAGGCTTTGTTTTTTAGTACATTCGTTTTTTGTTTCTTAAGATGGTTTGAAAACCAGTTTATATATCTGCCACTATGTGTTTCTTTTTGATGCCAATTTAATTTAATAATATTGTCTTTGTTTTATATTATTAGTGCGTCCAAGAAGGAAATTAAATTTTGTTTTTCTATTCTGCTGGTGAGTTTATTGCACATACTATTGGATGGAATGACCTATTTTGCTTGGGAATTTTAGGAAAAATATATTTTAGGTGATGTATTTTTAGATAAAAGCTTATCTTTAGTTTCTTCACTGATTTATAATTTGTTATATATTTAAGGATATAATTATTGGTTTCTTTTTCCATTGAATTTATTGGATCTTTGTTTAAAGATTTGTAGATATTATTCATATTCACTTCTATCCATTAATACTGTGACATTACCCTTGTCAGATTTTGTAACATAAAATTTTTATTTCCTTAAGAAATGTTTATTTATAATTTTATTTTTTTATGTTCTTTGTACTTGATAATGGATGATATATTTTTAATGGTTGCAAATATGTCATGTTTTTCGACACTTATCCAAAACCCCGCATTTCAAATGCAAAGGCATCTGCGATTTAAATATGTTACTTAAAGTCCAGTTGTACTCCATGAAAGCTTTGTCCTTCGGGCTATCTCCTATGAGAGGCTATGAACTGATCCAAATACATGTATGATGTTACGGTCTCAATTTGTGTGCCCTTGATATACACATTGGCTGGCATAGTGAGCTCATTGAGCATAAATTTCGTTTTACTAAAATTCAACCTAAGTCCTACACCTTTATTTTCAGAATCTACATCAGTCATTTTTTCTTGGAGCTCCTCCAAAGTGTGTACAAATAACACGGTATCATCTGCAAATCTCAAGAGGTTAAGATATTCTTCATTCACTTTAATGCCCTTTTGTTCCCAATTTAGTTAGTAGTAGTTGTCTGACATTTTTTTTAACACAAAAAGTTTCCATTTCTTGATATAATTTAACGTTTGATATGGATTTTTGCTACTCTCATATATGCTGTAAAACTTGATTATTCCGTTTTTGTGTCTTTTGTGAACAATGAAAACAATACCACTCTTTCTTCTATTGTGCCTTGACAGTAAAACATATGTCCACTTTACAATTGAATAAACTTTTCACCTTTTTTTGTATTTCTCTTAGACTTTTAACATCTCATTAAATCTTGTCCAGTTCTTTTTCTAGCTCTATTAGTTTTGCTTTGCTGGATAATGTGTAGCAATTGTAGGTGCACACATTTAAAGTTCTTTGGCAACTGTTTATACTCCGCACTTCTTAGCACCCTCTGCCTTCTTACGCTGGTCCCAATAGCTGCTTTATTTGTTTAGCTTAGCTTCCAACATACATAATGTAAAATAATAGGAAATGGTAAACAAGTACTTAAACTGAACAAAAACCAATTAATTAACTAATATAGATTCTTTTTGAAAACAATTTGAAAAATAGATAATATCAGATATCTGATTAAACTTTTTACACATGTTCACTACTGGAGATTGTTCGTAAGCTCTAGTCCTATAGTTTTGTATGTAGAACAGCTGATTATGTGTATTTGTATTCACAGGAATATGAAACATCTTATGTGTTTCAGTGTTTTAAACTCAAATTGGGTGCATAAGTCACAATAACATACCTAACCTTTTAAAATAAATGTATCTTAAAAATCTCTTTTGAAATTTTTCTATAGTATTTGAATGAATATCGTAAATTAGGTCCCATATCACATCGCAACATCTCAAACCACAGAGAGGTGTATGCACTTGTAATTTATTCCATGCTAAAAAATGACTTCGAATTGCGCATTACAAAACACAGTATTCTGAACGCCTTGACGGCAAATTTGTCAACATGATTTACAAACGATATTTGATAATCGAAAGTCCCTCTAAAATCCCTAACCTCATCCATCCGACGCACTGTCTCACTATTCAGCACATAATTGACCATCGATGGATTGTTTTTTCTTGTGTACGTAACTACACTACACTTTTTCATATTAAATGACAGTTTGTTTATGCAATTCTAATTAAACACTCTGTTTAAGTCGTCTTGTAGGAACTGGAAGTCCATAATCGCGCCTATCCTTCTAGAAATTTTGTAGTCATCAGGTAAACATGAGCATCTAGCTATGCATTACATAGTTTGGCATACCATTTATAAAAATCTTGAACATTAACAGACGAAAGTTCGATTTTTGAGGTACACCTGAAGCAGTAACATAAAAACTCGACTCATAGCCCCATAGCAAATGTAATTATTACGTTTTGTAAAATAGCTAGCCATAAAGATTATAGCTGCTCGTGTGAAACCAAACCTTCAAAGTTTCAATAGGAGAACACTATGATCCACTTGATCGAATGTTTTGCAAAAGTCCAAGAAAATACAGTCCACATGCGATCTGCCTTCCAATAGTTCCGCTTTGTACTGCATTAAAGAGATACAATTTGTGGTAGTTGATTTACCCCTTATAAATCCATGCTGACTTGCCGTCCACAAATTTCCACACCCAGCTTCAACCCTGTTCACTAAAACACATTCAAAAACCCTAAGAGACCTGTCAGTATTGTTATTGGCCGATAATTAATCAGTAGATTTCGTTTACCATCTTTAAAAATTGGACAAACTATAGGCATTTTAAAGTTATCAGGTCTCCTGCTGAGCTTCCACAGAAACATTGAAAATCCTTGCCCGTGGTTCTGCCAATACATCAATGCAACCCTTAACAATAAATAGCTGTACATTATCCAGACCCATCAAAGTTTTCGCTTTCAATTTTCTTACTACAGATACAATTTCTTCTTCACTAAGGTTATTAAAGTCAATCAACGATTCGATTTCCACCTCGCCATTGTTTGTGGGAAACTTTAATTGATTGTTTGTATAAACTCTGTGTTATAAGAATTTTTCTCATCATTAATTACATTTGGCGATCCGTTTTGCCGATTATATCACAGAATACTTCTACCATCCATTTCATTAATTCCAGAAGAGTTTAACATAATATCTACTCAATCGCAGTTCCTCAAGCTCTCATACAACTGCAGATAATCTCCCTGAACAAATGTATATCTCCATTTGTGTCTTCCTTGTAATTTTTTCAGCTTTCTACAATCCAGCGTAATGCTAAGAGCAGGATGATGCCTGCCCTCACACAATATGGGATCTGAACATTTCTCAACCAAATCTAACTTATTAGGTCAAAATAACTCAATGCAACTCAAAATAAATTTCTTTTTAATCCATATGTGCCCTGCAGATTTGTGGCAGGTTGATTGGCTCCCCTTAATACATCTTCTATAGTTTGACACAATGCCTTATAATATTACCTATTTTGCCTGGGGGAATGTACATCAAACAAATATACAAATACTTCTAAAACACCTTAATTTTCACAGCAACTATATCAAAATCCAAACAGCCCTGCACTTCTATTTCCTGGGAATTAAATTTATTTTGTATCACTAAACAAAGTCCACCTCCCTGAGGTATTTCAGTGACATCATCATTCCTAACTCTTCTATAAACACTGAACAATTTTCGGTATATAATAAATATCAAACATTGCTATTGATGAATTTAATAAAAATTCGGTCAACTTGGTCTCCATATGCCCCCAACATTTTGGTAGTATAGGTTAAGCAAATGGGTTATTTGCATTTCCTTTTGTTTGTGTATGGAAAAACTGTTTCCGAAAGCACTCTTCTAATGTCCTTTGTCTTTTGGTTATGTCCATTGGAACTCTGTATCTTACAATATATATTTATTATTATATATAACACAGTCAATTCAAACACCAAGGAAGCTATCAGTTTTGTGTATTCAACATTCTTAATAATTTTCTGATTATTTCCATTCTTAAAACTATTGATATTTCTATTAACTAGGTTGATTAACATTGCTTCATTTAGAATTTTATTGTAGACAATCGGCAACAGATAGGTATTAAACTCCATTAATTCCTTGAACAGAGACAATATTCCATAAATTGCAACATTTGGGTTTGTCTCTTTACTCCCGATTATAAATACTATGTGGCCAATATTCTTAAAATTATCTTTTTTGATCGCTACTTCCTTTTGAATATTCTCTGTCGATATACCTGACACTATCACTTTTATGACATTATATTGATCATAGTACTCAGTTAATTCCTTTCCCATCTAATGCCCCTGCTGATCAGCAAAGAAGTAAATATTAATTTCGATCATTGTTGCTTTCAGTAACATTATTGTCTCCATCGATTTCATTTTGTGCTATTATGTGTACCTCTTCAATTACTTCTCGAAAGTCCAGTTGGTTATCCTCTTCATCGCCCATAGCACCTTCTATATTCTCTTCATCCTTAAGTAATTTTTTCATACTAGTTTTTAAGTGTTGTATGTTTAATTCAAAATTGAATCCTTAGATCTATTTTTCAATTCTTTCATTTGTTCTTCCATTGCTTCAAAACCCAATTTTACTTCATCCTGTATTTTCTTCATATACCCTTTAGATTCTACTTGAATACAAGCCTTGATCATATGCTTTATTTCATTTTTCTCACTGGACTGCTGTTTGTTTAGATCAATCTTTTCATCAATGCTGGCTCTTTCAAAATCAGATTTCTTATACACTCCTGTTCAAAAAAAACCTACAAAAAATAACAAAATTCAATGTGTTCTGAAATATTGAAATTTAGTTCCAAGACATTATTTTCATCTAGTTGCTTAGGTTTATTGTTTTTGAACTGTCAATATTGAACTTGAAGCGTTTTAAACAAATGCGACCAGAACATGTAGCCCGAATTGTAGCTCTACATGAAGATAGACGGAGTGTACGATATATAGGAACTGCCTTGGGAATAGTCAGGAGTACTGTGCAAGACCCAATTCGCCGACATCTTGAAACTAGAGAATGCACTAGGAGAGCAGGCTCAGGAAGACCACGCATAACAACCCCTCGTAACGATCGATTAATTGCGTTAAATGTTCTTCGCGATCGCAACATATCATCTACTATTGTCGTTTGGCGACTGGCAGATATTCGTGGTGTTGAAATTTCTGCAATAACCGTACGCCGGATATTGCACGAATACGGATTGATGCCCAAAAGACCTGCCGCTTGTCCAGCTTTAATCCCAGCTCATTGTGTTGAGCGCCTAGGTTTTGCACGCGAACACAGAGATTGGACGATTGAAGACTGGAGCTCTGTATTGTTCACCGATAAATTCCGTTTTTGCCTTCGTTCACCAGATGGACGTGCACGTGTGCGGAAAAGGCCCAATGAACGATTTTCGCAGTGCTTTATATCTCCAAGAACACCATTTGGAGGTGGTAATATAATGGTCTGGGCTGGAGTTTCGATGCACGCACATATAGAGCTTGTTCTGGTGGAAAATGATAGTTTGACGGCTGATCGGTATATCAACGAATGTTTAGCTGATCATGTCGTACCTTTTGCTCCATTCATTGGTGCGAACTTTGTTCTTATGCATAATTATACAAGGCCCCACGTTGCACAGGTGGTAATGCAATATTTAGATGAGGTCAACATTCGGCGATTGCAGTGGTCAGCTTATGGCCCTGAACTAACTCCAATAGAAAATGTATGGGATATGCTAGGGCAACGTGTTCGACACCGCCAACCCATTCCTGAAACCATCCAAGAAAAGCTCTTATGCATTCTGCAAGAAGACATTGTCAGCTGCATTCAAAGTTTACCATGCCGAATGATAGCAGCTCGGGGAGGTAATACATACATTTGCTTGAAACATAGCTTAAAAGTGTTTTGAGCAAATCTATAAGTACATTGAATTTTCTTGATTTTGTTGAGTTTTCTATTTTTTCAATTTATTGTTACATAAAAGAAATGTTTATTTAATTTTATTTTTGTGATTTTACACATAAGGTTCTTTGTTTTACACCGAATAAATTTTTTTGAACACAAGTGCGTATATATATATATATATTTTCTTCAACTCACTTACTTGTTTTTCTACAGCTTCAAATCACATTTTTACTTCATGTTGCATTTTCTCTACGCGTCCTTCAATCTCAATATGTTCTTTATTATGCCACTCTCGCTAATCTGCTCTTTATCATCATTTTTCAAACAAGCTTAATACATCTCAATTCAGTTGTACTAAGCGAAACACAAGTTTGACACAATTGATTTGCATGCGTCATATCTAGCAAATTACTCTTTGTATTTCTGCTCACATATTTTGCACTCATTCTAACTCATTTCAATTAAAAACGATCTTAATAATTTACTTAGTCCTGATATGCTATTTTATTATATGATAAACAGAGAACAGATGAGCTGAGCTTCTACCCAATATATCTGAAGAGTATTCTCGTCTTCGCTACAATTTTTCTTTTGATTTAAAAGTCAGTTGAATAAAATAAAATACTTTTCTGATAAGCATTTTCAGAAGACGTTCCTCCTTCTTTAGAGCAATTTTTTATAAGAGAATTTAGATTGTTAACATAATAATGAAAATATTTAAATTCAACTTGTAAACAATCATGACTCTTACAGCTAACAACAAAATGGACTATTTGACATGTTTATAACTGATTTCGTTCTGTTTCTTTTGCGTCATCTTTAAGCATTTGTAGATGGTGGAGACACACCGACCTTTAAATTCCAAGAAAAATTACAATTTAACTTAAATAATGCAATAGCTAGTCAAAATGATACTTAACAATGAACCAAAATCCAAGGACAAACTTAAAGTTCTTTTGATTAAAGGCCTCTTTGACTTTAAAAAATAAAACTTTTAATTCAGTACGTAGACTTCCACGGCCACAGTAAATATCTTCAGGTTTTCCGGAAGATAACCGTAAAAAGTGCTAATAATAGAATAACATGTGGCTCTCACCAGTGCTAGTCAAGGTATAATGTTTAATTAGCACTTTTAAGAGCTACATGTCTTGATAATGTCCCCTGCAACGGCGGAAAAAACGTCGGCAAAACCAAAAGCCAGCACACGGTTATCTCCCGGAAAACCTGAAGATAAATAAAACTTTTAGTTTAAAATACGGTGTGTAAAATGTATTTTTAAAGTCACTTTAGGTTCTAGATAATATTAGCACACAAAAATCCCTTGTCATTTATTCTATGGGTTGAGTGCTACTGTCAAATCATGCTATTTTCTAATTTCAAATGATATTTTTAACTCACAGTTTATCATTTAGGTATAAATTCTCACAGTTTTCAATATAAAAATTCATACATTCCTTAGACAATCTAAATATAGTGGTTCAAAATTTTAGAATAGCGATAATTTAATACTAAATGTTTTCTAGGCTGAACATGAAGAAGAAACCAGGATATGGTATCAAAAACTCCAGCACTATGCACAAGGAATGGGAATATGGCGTAAGAGAAGAAATGCTCTAGCAAATATAATGATAAGTGGTAAAGGGCTACGTTCCTAATTAAACAAGGATCAATTATGATGTATGATAGTGGTGACTGTGATATGCTAGATGGATTACTTTAGTTTTATTAAAATTATTTAAATAAAAATTATGTAAATTTTGTTTGTATGTATGGAAAATAAATTTAAATATGCATGTTATGTTTTATTTTGCCGTTAAACCACCTGACACGTTGATACGCTAGAACAACTTATCAAGATGGGTTAGGGAGGAAGCAGTACCAAGTATATTTTATAAAAGAAAATGTAAATAGGGAATTAAACTAATGAATGAAAGTGTGCTTATGAAGGAAGGCGGAAATTAAAAGGTGTTGAGCAGAGAATGTTACAATGGCGACTCTTGCTTGCTGTGGCGGACTTTGACTAACTTTGATTTTCGGCGCTCCATCTTTTATAGGCACAGACGAAGGGTCGAAATTCAATGACGCTGCCGCTACCTTGTAGAAGGCCAATCCAGTATGTCTACTAGTCCTGACTCTGAATATACAACATTAGTAAAATAAAAGTAAAAATGAGATAAAATATTACAAATGTAAACTAACCAAGCTCTGAAGTAACTCGAGAAATAAAGGCTGAAAATGAATTGAAATTATAAAAGTACGTTAAATTCTAAGCTTGAATACTAAAATGAAATTATAAAAGTAAGTTTAATTCTAAGCTGGAATACTAAAATGAAATTGAATAATATAATGAAGTTAACTCGAATAGATTTCTATCAGTGTAACAACTGTTCTAGTGAAATAGTGTCGAAGAAAGAGCCCTTTGTCTTCCTAATGCTCGATTATAGGTTATACGCGCCGCCTAAGTAAATATCTCTCTCTCTCTCTCTGTCTGTCACTCATATGTAGCGCTCGGAGGTCTCTTTGTTTTGTACAATAAGATCCGATAAAGAGTCCTACACCTCCTGCGTCATAATTGCGCTTACCATGGCGGTGTCAAGTTCTTTGAGCTGCTGTCAGGTGAAACCTGTCTCTTTCTCAATATATTTAGCTAACTTTCACTGTCTAACATGGCTTTAAATTTGATTATGCGGAAACATAAAAATCACGTCTACTCAGTACAGATCATATACTTTACAATACGTGCAATATTGGTTGTTGGGGTGTTTATTTTAGGTAAGGCAAGAGTCTACGCGTCGCTTAACCTATTGCTGTCTCGCGCTCTTTACATCTGCAAAATTTCTGGTTTACAGTGTATTATACATTTTATTAGTTTGGTCTTGTTTAATTCTCTTTTAATACTTTGTATTTCATCTTCATTTATACAACTGTTTATTTCGAGTTGAGTTGAATTTTTTCTACTCGTTTAAAGTAGTTAATAATAATTTCGTTTGGGAATTATTTAATTGTTTTAAATTCTTCCTAGACCTTTACCAAATATTATATGAATAATAAAACTTAAGTTTGTGTTATCAACTACATATAATAATAATTCTGGTTGTTGATCTAGAGTTGCTAAACTGAACGCACTATTACAATTTTGAATGAGTGAGTGTAATTCAAATATATCCCCGTTAAATAATTTTATAAATTTCATTGAACAGTTAGTGGTAGTTCTTGAACTTGAATTTAGTCATCATAATCTGAAATATGTTTCTGTGCGTGACCCGTCAAAAGCACACAAGACAAAAGCGCGCCGACAAAAGCGCGCCGACAAAAGCGCACCGACAAAAGCGCGCCGACAAAAGCGCGCTAGACAAAAGCGCGCCGTAACAACAGTCTTGGAACGGACTTTATCACAAAAGAACAAGTAGCATCTTTTGCATGACGGTTATAGATTACGTATGGACAAGCTATTGGCTGATGGGAGTACGGCGTGGAGATGTTCACGAAAAGATTGTTGTGGGCGTGTGAAAAGTAATCAGCATGATGTTGCCATTGTTTTAACAGAACATGATCATCAGATCCTGGACAAAATGAAGCAACCAAGATCGTAGCAGAAATTCGTCGATGAGCAGTAACAACCGTTGAGAAACCTCGACAGATCATTCAGAAATCTGCAGCTATGGCTCCTTTGGAAGTAGCCGGCCATCTTCCAGATTATTTGACTTCTCAGCGGACGATACAACGACAACGGAAGCGAGCCGCTGTTTTTCTTGGTCCTGTTAATTCACTCGCCGACATCGTCGTTCCAGATACTCTGAAAACAACAACAAGAAACGAAGATTTCTTACTTTGGGATTCCGGTGAAGACGACGTGAAAAGAATTCTGATGTTTGGCACTTTGTCGAATCTTGATCTTCTTCAATGTCAAGACCATTGGTTCATCGATGGAACATTCAAAGTAGCACCAACAATCTTCTTTCAATTATTTACAATCCACGCGCTGATAGATTCTTCTGCAACGCGTCTAGTTTATATATTGATGTCAGGCAAATCTGAAGACGACTAGCCGAGCGTCTTGCGCAAAATGAAGGAATTACAACCAACGCTGAATCCAGTCAGCATCATGTCAGACTTTGAAAAGGCCAGTCAGAATGCATGAGTAACCATCTTTCCTGGAGCATAGATAGTTGGATATCTATTTCATCTCGGCCAAAATCTCTGGTGCAAAGTTCAAGAGCTGAATCTTGCAACGGCTTACTGTGATGACGAAATTTTCCGTGTTCATCCCTGTAGCTGATGTTTCTGCTGCATTTGATGATTTGGTTGACAGTTATCCACCTCTTCTAGGGCCATTGATAGACTACTGAGAAGACACCTACATTGGCAGACAAAGGAGAGGCATCCGGGCAAATCTTAGATTTGCTTTGCAACTGTGGAATGTTCGCGATCGTGTACTCTACAACCTTCCTCGAACCAACAGTTCAGTTGAAGCTTGGCATCGCGCCTTTCAACAGACTGTTGATTGTCATCATCCAACCGTCTACAAACTGATTGAACACTTCCGTCAAGAGCAACATCACTGTGAATTGAAGATCGAAAGGTTTCGAACCGGAATCAGACATCCAGATCGAAATACGTGCGCCTAAGTCGACGCCTCCAGGCCCTGGTGCCAACATATTGAACAGTTCCATTGGAAGATTTCTTGCGAGGAATAGCGCACAACATTAACATCTAGGTTGATATAATTTGACGTAAAAGTTGTTTGTTTTCAATAAAGTATTGACTAAATTCCACGTTTAAGGAAAATGTTTAGTAATATTATGTTATAATATGTTAATATTATGTAGTATGTAAATTGTCTCATTAAACCTTAAAAATATAAAATATATTTGTTTTTACATAAGTTTTCTTATTATATAATTTTCTTTATTTATATTCAAACACTATGTTACTGTCTATATCTTCACAATAATAAATTACAATGTAAACTAAAATGTCTTTAATTATTAATTCCTACCGAAATAATTCAACAATCCATTTTTGATAAACATGCCATTCGATAAATTGAGCATTCGATAAACTTGCTTTCGATAAATTGATTTTCGATAAACTTTTGTTACTGCGCGCTTTTATCTTGAGCGCTTTTGTTACTGCGCGATTTGTTACCGCGCGCTTTTGTATTGGGCGCTTTTGTCCAGCGCGCTTTTGACTTGCGCGCTTTTGTTAAGGCGCCGTTTCTGTTAATTATGTGAAAATTCATGAAATCGTGGTCCTGACATTGTGAAAATATTTTATTTTTTAAGAGAATAGAATAAAAATTGTTTAGTACTTATGTAATTTAATATTTGATGACGATGTCTAGTAGTAGATAAGCTATGGGGATAAGGCTCAAAATCCCATAAAAATTTACATAGGGGTCTCAATTCACATTCTGCGTCAATCTGTGTGATAGGATTGAGGGTGGCATCGAAAGGGTTGTATATTATGAAAGATCGATATCTGTTGGGCTGGCAGAGCCGCTTTATCTACCGATTGCGCATAATTATCTCCTACGGTTTGGTAAAAAAACCACTACGCACACTATATTATAATTATATTTTGTTTTTATACTGGATCACTATTATTTATAATATAATACAATTTAGAGAGCAACGATCGTAATTGTTTTAGAACACTAATATTCGGACACGGAATATGTATAAATTATAACAGTTTGTACTAAGTCAATTTGAGGTTATCCTGTTACTGCTTGTGTAAACACACACACTACTCGTTTATTTCTAAACTACAGGTGTGAAATAAATAAACGAACTTATGACTTATATACAGATCTTGTCACATTGCTTATATCTCACTGTATTACACCTGTATAACTTAAAACGATAGGGTGAAAAATGAACAAAAAGTTTAGACAAAATTTTATTTCAATAAAAATAGCGTGATTAAAATTACATGTAATTTACTTCTACAAAACCAGGCTAACTGAAAAATCTCTGAAGCCTTAGTCAATATCCAACGCACTACATTTATAACTATCCGTCCTTATACACATTATGTACACAGCGAAGAACAACACACACGAACTGCATTAAACAAATACTAATCATAATTAAGGAAAATCTAACGTCCGAGCAGGAAATTCTTACCTCATAACTAGCCAGATTTATCAAGTCTAGTTTTAATATTATAATTCACATTGACGATAATGTAAAAAATATAAAAGCAGCGTTTCAGACATGTAGAGTATTTATCTGACTTATTGGACTGAAATATAATTTCAAAGAAATAATTTGAACGCTATTTTCACTAAACCTTGCGTCTGAACATTATGCGTTTATGATACAAGCATGATATTCAGCTCTACTAAAATAAGTTTATCGTCGTTACAGATTAGAGAATTATTAAAAATACAGATTTTAAAAATGTATTATTTAACTTTTACCCAATACAAAATACATAATAATTACAATAAATAAATAATATACAACATAATTACAGTTTATAATTAAGTAATTAATAACAACTTATTAATATATACAATTATTCACAACGTAATATTGAAAATGTCTTAAATATATCAGAAACTTAAATAAGACATATTCTTATGACTCATCTATTATTGAATAATAGCCCCAAGGTAAAGTTGTTATACCACCCGAACAAATAAATCTTATATCATGAGGACCCAACGCAATTTTGGTTTGTTAAACGGTGCAGACCATGTGGTTTTTTGATTGAAAGATTTATTGCTGAACGTTCATTTCTTTACCCTCTTCAAAACAGGTCAAATAATCAACAAAAGTAATGCGGTTTTTTACAATGTGTTTTTTAGCACCCTTACAATTTTGATTTTATCCTTTTCATTTACTCGTATGGCATACGACTTAGATCGAAGTCTAACAAACTCCGTCATAATTTTACCCGCATTCTCATCTTTTATCATACCGATAACTTTTCTGTTAACACAAGGTATTCCATATATATATATATATATATATATATATATATATATATATATATATATATATATATTATTTTCAGATTAGTCACTCGTATTAAAATAATCATGGGCATCATTTTTGATTACTTCGTATAAATCATCTGTTTCAACTACATATATAAGAGAATCGGTATCAGTATAACAAATTCTATCTTTATCACCAAAACGACTTTTCATATACGAATAGTGGAAAAAGTATTATAATGGTTTATTGAAATACACTTGCAGCTTATTTAGCTCAATTATAACCGTTTTCCTATCAACAATGGTGCTAGCCTTGAAATGTGGTTTGGAAATTAAAGCTTCTGCACCATTGCTTCCTTCCCATTTTGTTAAAAGTTTTATTAGCGATTTTTTTAAATATTCTCCATACTTTTTCCAAAAACAGCGTTATTCATTAATTGAAATAAATCTTTTTCGAAATAAATTGATATATGATTTTAACCAATCAGATAGTTTGAATTTCAGTATGCGATGATTTTTTTTAAACTAAACCGTTTTCCAAAGCTTGAATTAGGTTACGATAATAATAATAATACCGCTGGTTATTGCAAAGTGTAGCCATTAATTCTACTTTATGAAAATTTGGAGGAGCACGATGTTCAGGGCAAAATCGAACATCTCTACGATAATTTGAATTTTTCAGGGTTCTCGAGATCAACTTCAAGAATAAAACCTTCTGGGTGGTGGTCGGATACATTAACATTCAAATTTTCGGGATCAACCCATTCAAAAGCACCATAAGGTTGTAATAAGTGGGACACATCCCCACCATATTGATTATTTATGTAAAAGTAGGCTAGGTGATTAGATGTTTCATCGGGGTTATAATCAGATACATACATGATATTAGCTTTAGCATACCTGTACAGTAATTGTTTTCTTCTTCTGCTCCAATATGTCTACATTGATGCTTACATTATTTCTTTTCTCGAAGCGTGGAATTTGTTTGATGGTCATTGGAAAGCTTCTTTAGATTTAACACTATATAGTAGTGTGGGTAAGAGCTCACACGATTAGAATTTTTCGTTGCTGGATATAGAGCTGACGTAACTGACCAAGCAAATCATGCATCTTCATCATTCTTGTCGTTGATGCAGGCCTCCTTTTTCTTGATCGTTCGAGGAAGTTCAATGTATGAGGAACCTCAACTGGAACAAATTAAATATCTTAGTTGGTTGCTAAAGTAAAAATTAAGAAACTTATCTGAGGAGTGAACTTGTTGATATTTACACCGTTTACTTTTAACGCTGTATCTTTTTTGAGAGCGTTGACAATTCTTCCACGGAAGAGCTCATCTGCGTCGTCTAAAAATTCTAATGGATCTTTGTTTCCTAGGTTTACGATCACACCTGTTCGTACACGACTGGAAAAGGCTGACTCTCCCCACTTCACTCGTGCATTGAAATAGTTTTGGTGGTTCGGGTTTGTAGGTTTATAACTAGTGCCTGTAACACCTGCCATTATTTTAATCATCGTTCTGATTCCCTGAATGTGAGCAATATAGGTAGCAATATGATGCATTTCTCCTGCAGATTTAGAAGTTTGTAATGCAGCACGCATGCTTCTTAACCATCTTCCACATTCTTTGTTGGCGGGTTCAACTTTTTCGGGCGTTTTTTTGTTTAGCAAACTCGACAAATTTATTTGAAACCATAATTTCTGCAAGTCAATTTAAGGTTATGTAGTTGTTGCTTGTGTAAAGTACAAGCAAATGCTGTTATATTAACTTAAAAGGTGTTTTTATACCTTTGTCCCCTGCTGATAAAACACTACGTTCTGTTTGCTTAATTAAACAGATTTGTGTAAGTGTGTAAGTATTTATATAAAAGTTATGGTAATTTACAACAATCAACTACCAAGTGATTTATAGTCAATGAGGCATTCAAAGACACTACACAATTGCATGGGGCAAACAATGATTGAACATTACAATTTGAAACATTAAATTTCCCCCATAGTTCAAAGATTGCTAAGGCCTCTGGTAAATAACAAATGTACTTACCGGATGAAAGAAAAACACAGATTACACGAACTATAGTTACTTCTACGAAGTTATGTTATATTTGGTGAAGTGAACAATATAAATCTGTAATAAAGTTTCGAGGTATGATTTTCCTTTTCCTCAGAATCTCTTTGAAACATATTTATTAAGTTTTTTTTTTAATATTAATATTGATAACACTAATTTACGATTATTTAATAGTATTTGTATTAATTAATTGCATCACTTGTAGTTTAAATAGTTAGGCATTTACATTTTTTATATTATTTGCTATTTAATACTACATTTAAAACTTAGAGCACTAATACATTTAACAGTAACAGTAGTATGACTAGATGACTATAACGATACATTTCAGATGATTGATTGATGCATGTCTGACAGATGGATGACGACTGTCTCAAGCAGCTGGGAAACCTCCTTTTATAGGTTTCCAAGACGCTGAGACATGTTTACAAAAACAAATTTTTGTTCTAGAACAGTCTGGAATATTACTTAAAGGTTAATTTGTTTACTAAAAAATTGTTGAACAATTATTTTTTTATGGAAGATTTGATGTTTACACATATAAGCAAAAATAATAATTGCAAATTTGGTTATTGAATAAGATTTGAAAATAATCCCGCTACAAATGTTTAGAACACTGGCTGAATAAGGCGCGCATAAATCATTTTATTTCTTTCTCATTATAAATAATATTATTTTCTCTATTTCGAATATAAACTGAAAATTGTTTATTGGTCTATAGACCTAGATGAATATAGTGGAATACAAACTAGGTGATGTACTTTGTGGTGTATAGAATAATTGGTTACATCATGTTATTATGCATAGCATATTCAAGAAATACTTATACAGATAAGGCAAACTCCTTTTTGCATATAGTGTAACGGTATGAGGTTTCTCAATTATTTTATTGTTTTAGTTAAATTTCAGCTTTTATTCATTTTAAACTTCATTTTTCTTAGGATGCCACTGGTCATTTAATTTTACTACCTAGCAAGGGTATGTATGTTTCGCGCCGAATACTAACGGGGTTCGTACTTTTCCATAGCCGTTAGATAGATGCTAATCGATATTCTACGAGAGTCCGTATACACGTCAACAGGAACGAGATATTTGCTAGGGGTGTTGCGTGGGCGGAGGAGAAGAACTGTCGGCGTTACTCCTACCACGCAACACTTGGCCTGGATGAAATCTATAAAAGTCAGGAATTTGCAAATCAAAGGCCTCTCTCCGAAAATATTTGCAAAAACAGTTTGTTGCGGTGCCAGAAATCTATTCGAGCTAGCTTAATTAAATTATTAAATTAAATTAAAATAATTTATTTAAATTCATACTTTCAGAATTTATTTACTGAGTTTCTTCAGAATTTGGTCAGTTTGCATTTGTTAAATTTTGCCTTGTTTTTACATTTTGTTTTAATCTTTACTTGCTTTCGAGGGACATTTTAGTGACGCGGTGTAGCTTCAGTAGCAGTTCGAACGTAATTAAACGCACTCACGTTGATAACAAACGGAGGTGTACTCAGAGATTCGGGGTATTCACCATTAGATAGTGTGGCATATCGTTTTGTCCTTCTACAAGGTCCACGTAAAACATACTTTAATCTAGTGGATAATATTGGGGTTAGGGAAACTAGTTCCGCGCCACCAAAGCTATGCTTTACAGAGTTGGTTAAGGTAATACCGTTTCGGCTTTCTACAAGGGCCTTGTAAATCTGTCGACTCCTAAATCCAGAATAAACCAGGGCAGTTCCAAGTCTATGTTTATACGAGTGTGAGGTGTTCGTAGGTAGGTTGCTGGCATTATATTACTCACTGTAATTTCGGCGTGACTGTTTAATTTCTTTATTCGAGTGTAAAGATCTAAAATTAGCGTTCAGCGTATCTAATAGACTGAATCAACCTATTTAATTAATACAAACCCCAGTAATATTCTCTCTATCTCTAAATCCTCTATGTGGCACAAATATAACAGCCGCGCAGTGCGAGTACGACAACGTATACGGAAGCCGCGATTGCGTGGGTGTATTTGCGCGCATTCGTCACATTTTGGTATGTTAGTCTGTATTTTCAGGTTTTCATTGTCTTTTTTTTATTTGTCATTGTAATATTTTGTTTGTGTCATAGGTACTGTATTTTCAAGTTTTCATTGTTCTTTTCTTTGTCATTGTCATATTTTACTTGTGCTTTAACTTCTTAATTCTCAGGTTTTTTTTTTGTCATTTTATTTGCATATTTTGTTTGTTCTCATAATTTATAGCGGTGGTATATTTATTGTTGTACTCGGAAAGTCATTTGCTCTTCAGTCGAGCACGCTTTTTTGTAACTGTCACTGACAAGGAAACTAGATAACTAGGCTCGTCCCTGCTATCATAAAACGACAGGTATTAATAGATGATTTACCACCCGGTCACAGTCCTCCCCCATTATATCTGGTTCATCATAGTTTCACAGATTCAGAGCGTAACAGACCTTCGGCAGGTGGTTTGTCGATTGCGGCAATTATTCTTTCTCGTTTTTCTCTTTGTTTAATATATAGTATTTCAATTAATTTGCTTTATTTTATTTGCTTCGGCGATCTTCACTTCCTGATAAATTCTATTTCAGGTTACTCATACACTTCAAGGGTTCTTTGACCACTAGACGTCTCACTTGGATTAGAATGAACTCGCTCCACGAGTTATTGTTCATTAGGTGTCCACGATTAAGTAAGGGTATATTAACGCCTCTGAACTCAGATTTTTTCCAGTTGTGTTGAAATAGTAACTAGTTTGGTTTATTAATTCTTACAATTATTTTTTAAATTTATAAATGAAAAACTTTAAGGTTACACTTTATGCGCTTTTTACACATCAGACTAAACATAACACATGTATACGACTACACTTCAATATAGTACTCCGTCTGTCCAGAAATAAGTGTCCGATTTAGGATATTTATTAAAATTTAAGAAAAGCAATAAATTGTTAAATATGACACTTACAGTGAGTTGATTTTTTTGCAAATAAATTATTTTGTTTAGTTATTTTTAAATAAGAAGAGTTTTTCGTTAAATAAGGTTTTTTAAGGAAAATTTAAAATTCCGAGATGACCCAAATATGAACTATGAAAGGAATCTTCAAATGAAATCCCACTTATCCCTTAAAAAACGAAAATCCTTGTACCACTCATTATTAGAGTTCACCGTTAATAGCAAGCTTCGGTTCAATCAAAATTGTTGCTAATTAATTCAGTGTATCGGAGGAAACTTGTAGGACGAAAACCAAAAGTGCTCGATGTAGAACAAATTAAAGCAGTTCCACTTCATCTTCGCCGTAATATTAGTGACGTGGCTCATGCTATTGGTATTAATAAATCTATAGTTTACAACCGATTGAAATCAGGATAACTTAGGCGATATTGTCGTGAAGTTACTATGGTTGTTATCGATTTATCGAATAAGCTTTTTATAGTTGGAGCGTTAATGGTAATTGAAATCAATAAACAATATACAGATACAAATGATAAAAATAAGAACATAGGGTAACTTAAAACTACTTACATTATTTTAATAGGGCTCATCTTGCCATATACACTCACAACACCAGCCTCAGCTTCGTAATCCTACTTGCAACTTAACCCTTCTTCCTA
>JAWQRN010000207.1:0-34155 GCA_033557685.1 Sperchopsis tessellata
TAATCATATATGGTTATTTGTAATTCTTTTTGTATTTGGTCTTGTGGTTAAGTACTCACGATGTAGTAGGTTAATTATGTTTATGTTATATCCCATTAGGTCTCTTTAGATTTTAAATAATAAGCGATCTGACTATAATGAAATTTTTTGACATGGAATTCCAGACAATAAAAATTACCTTGTACTCTAATTTGGAAAAAAAACGGCAATGTAAACCTACAGGCACACACAGGGTTATGTTTAAGTTGTGCAAATGAGACAATGTGTGCTATAAGACAACGTTATTATTAAATGTAAGCTTCTAGAATTCCGCATTTGGCCTCGCCTCAAGCAGCTATTTCAGGGTAATCCCAGGTTGGATTAAGGCCAACATTAATCACTAGGGAATGCTATTTCGCAAGCCGTGAGCCGAAATGTGAACTCTGAGAGGCTAAGACATAGCAACCGAGAACGTTTACACCCTCACAAAATGTGTTGGGATTTAAAACTCCGGTTGATGTAGGTTGCAATTATTTGCATTAAAAATTGAGTATTGTTTATTAAGAATTTTAAGCACCAAGTGCAGTAATGTATATAATATAATATATAAAATAGAACGTACATTTGAAATAATTTCTTTAAACGATATATCATGATCATCATAATCAGTCGTCATTCATTCATTGGTGGATGAGGACCTCCTTAAGTTCCTTCCACTCGTCCTTATCATCTACGTGATTCCCAAACGTGAGTTCTTTGTCCCAACTATCATTGGGTCTTCGTCTTGGTCTTACGTTATCTCCTGATTCTCACATGGCGAATTCCTTTAACCCATTTCAAGTTAAATTTAACATTCGGAGGGTCTTTTTCATACATGTTTTCAATTAGCTGTATTTAGACAGACAAAGCTTTAATAACTACAGATGTCTTGATCGACTCAAGTGTGCACAACATAGTGGCAGGTCATATATAGATGTCAATCATGTGAATGTAGTTAAGAGTGCTACATTCCTTATGATATCCTGTCGGATCTTTGGGTTGGTAAGAATTGAATTGGTATGTAATAGGTGTGTACTTATTTCGGTAAGAATCTTGTAAGCCATAAATGTGAGGCTGTTTGGTCGGTAATTGTTCAGGTCTTCTTTGTTTAATTTTTCATGTTTCTTAATATATCAACCGTGATGCTATCTTCCTCTAGTACTTTTTCACGATGTCTTTGACTTCAGAGCATGCGCAACTTGTTTATTAGATGGGGGTTTATATGAGCCCATTAGTCTGAAATTAGTTCTTGGTAAAAAGAACCACACAAGGATTTCCTCTCTATCTAACTACTTCACTGATCTAAGGATAATTATCTATTTTTCCCAATTAAAACTTCGTGTTTCTAGCTCTAATGCTGCTTTATCAACTGGAGAGTGGCTTTATAATTGAATCTTCCAACACCTTTTATTCGCTTTTTATGGTCTTCCTTCTTGTCTTAACTTTATATTTCAATTCTATATACTGCTTTTGTGGGGTTTTATTCTGTTCGCACATATAAAGCTATCTGCGTTATAAAAGAATCACGTTTTGGAAAACACGTTTATCAAAGTTCATACTAAGGCATTCAGAACTATTGTTTTAAGTGAATAATTGTTGCCTTTTGGGTTATCGGTTCCCTTTTTAGCTTATTTTGCACATATAGGTCATGCAATAAAAATAAGTATAGCACCTAGAGATGTTCTATCCACAAATGGATGATATGGAGACTATCAATTTTTGATGGCCCTGGAATGGGTATTTTGGTTTGTAACAAATGCTATATTATGCACATTTTGAAAATATTATCAGTCCTCATAGATACAACTATTTTATAGTTTTTCGATAAACATTTAGAAGCAAGTATAAATGGAAGAATAATTTTAATAACTTTAGGTAGCTAGGATAGATAATGAGTTATATCTCAACATAATTATATAATAATGTAGTTCATATGGAATTATTCTACAGGAATTTTTACATGCATTGCAAAATCTTATGATCTAAACGAATTAACAACAAAACCTTGAAACCTTCAGAATCTTCTACATATGAAAGTGTTTCTTTTTGGGTTAGGGATCATGCAAATAGAAATTTGCCAGCATGAAGATTCATATAAACCAATAAATGATAATACTGAAGAAGATAGAAGATTTAATGTATTATACTTTTTATGGAGTACAGTAACATCGATGCCATCTGCTGAGATTAACATTGGTTCCGTACTTATAGTTTGACTACTTTAAATCGGACGAATTTACTTTTACGTCTTTTTGCGCGCTTGATTATATGATGCGTGGAGAAACAGCTATTTTTTCAGAAATAATTTTTGCATTATTAAGTGCCAGAAATACAGCAAACATTTTTTAGTTTGAATTTGGCACAGTATCATCATTTTGATAATTATAAGTAGTATTAAATAACTTTACTTGTTAAAGTAATTATAGGCGACCTTGATATACCGAAATCTGGTTTCGCTCCTGGTTAAAGCGAGGATTTTAATACTTGTTAAAAATTGTCATTTCTATATTTGTTAAAACGTATAAAATTTCATCTCACTACGTTGAACCGTTTTTGATATTTGCAAAAACATCAGGCATATCCGGACTATGGTGTCCTATATCAATATTTATGGGTTTTGATCCTGAAAATTTTATTAAAGTTAACGCACGTTATTCTGGGACACCACCCAAATTGTTCCTCATTTCGATGGCTGCATGCATACTGGAGTGCAGTTATGGGAAAATGCCCTCACATAAACAACAACGTAGTTGATGTAGAGAGCTAGTTAGGTCGCTTCGCCGGCACCTACAGTACTAAACTAAATCACCTACGTGTCGTGTGGTTCAGGGTGGGGGTGGGTTATATACAGCCCCTTCCTGAGGCAACACGGGCCTGTGAATTTACAGCTGCTAACATCAGCCCCTCTCATTAATGATGATGTGCTACCGTCAGCCTCAAGACTACTTCACTTCTCGCTACATCCCAACCAGACAAGGACTGTTAGTCGAAAGGGCCTCATCATATTTTCTAAAATGCGTAGGTGCCTTTTCCCTGCCCATAATGCCAACTTAATTAATTTACAGATTAATTATTTATCTAATAAATTCGTTTATTAAACTAATCAATACGGTGTTTCATTTTAAATTGTTTACCGCGCCGAAATCAAAATATTTCTGAAAAATTTATCTTATAAAGATTAAATCTATTCTGTTATGTATTAAGTTTGTAGAATCATTTAAAAAAACGGTAATTTTGTATGATATTAAACTATTTCTAATATTAATCGAGAACATCATTAATAAAAAAACATTTGATACGACTAATGTTTAAATTCCACAAACGTGCCTTATTTTTGGCCTACAAAACTTAGTGGGATATGTACAAGCTCTTTTGTATAATACTTAACAATTTTACTTTATTGGGTATTATAAATTTATCAGTTGAGAAATTTCATGTAACTATAATCTCTTCAATGGGTTTTATGATATACCGTAGGACGCAATCTAGAGTCGAGAAGACCACAATAATAGTTTACCATACATTACTGATTACTATTTGTGAGGTTCTAACGAAACAACACTTTATAGAAATAATTTCCTAGCGTACTATCACTATCAGCCACCAACAGAAGCTGTCAACCTGAATAATGGATTCGATCCTAGCACATAAGTGTAGTGATAGTGCCCAACAATATCAATTATTAAATTAGAAAAAATAATTATATATGCAGCAAATGATTTTCGAGTATTATCCCACGAATGTGCTTCTTCGTTCTGAGAAGAACAAGCTTTACGATAAGCTTTCGGCGTGTGTTGTGATTAGCGCATTCGGTTTTGGGGGCGTGGCCTATTGGCGTCGTGCATTTCTACGGGTGAAACTCGGTTTAACAATGACTGACTTCCACCTAGAAGGTAAGCGCAAAACATCGTCTCGAGTATTCATACAATTCGGTCGTTTTTCAATTTCTACAGCTTCCCGTACAGTTCGGTGTTTTAAGTATATTTCTGGCGAAATTTTTTTTGTGATCTGCAAGTTCATTCTGTGCTCGGTATTCCTGGTGTGTAGAGCTAGCGCAGATGATACTTCTATTCTCTTTATTGGTAGTCCATGTTCCTTCACACGGGTTGAGATGCGACGATTTGTTTGCCCGATGTAGGTCCTTTCACAATCGAAGCAGGGCACTTCGTAATCTCCTTGATATTCCTGAGGGATTGTGTCTTTCGGGGTTCTAAGAAGGTTTCCAATTTTCGTATTTGTGCGGAATGTCGTTTTTATGTTAAATCGCCGTAGAATGTTCGAAGATCTATCAGTAATTCCTTTAATGTAAGTTAGGACAACTGCTGTGAAAGGTTATTCTTCGTCTTCTCTCTCAAGACGGCGATCTTTATTAATGGCTCGTTGTATGAACGTTTCTTTATAGCCGTTGAGGAAAAATATTTTCTTTAGGGTTTCTATTTCGTCGTTGCGTTGTTCGTTGTTCTGCGTCGGACATGGATTTAGCACGAAATACTGAAGTATATATATATATATATATATATATATATATATTTAACGGTATTAGTGAGGTTATTGTTATGCTTTTAGGTGTTCATTGTATCTTTGGTAAAATGACCTTGTAGTTTTTCCTATGTAACAATGTTTGCGTATGGGGCAAGTTAGTTTGTATATGCCAGATTTTGTGAAAATGTCACTATTATTTGTGTTTGGACGGAATGTATTGATTGTGTTGTTTGTGGTTCCAAATGTTATTTTTGTATCATGTTGCTTAAAAAGTTTGGTGATTGTCAATATTTCGGGACCAGTGTACGTAAAGAACAGCCATATGTTATCGTAGGTTGTCGTATATTTTGCTGTATGCTTCTTACTGTATTTTTAGATTAGCCATTATTCACTGCTATATATTCAATTGTTATAAGTTCCTTTTGATAGTATTTGTTCTGTGAGAGATGACGCCTACTTTGTTTAGGAGTAGGTTGAACCATCGCACAACATACCTCCCCCCAACAATTTTAATCTACGAAGTTGTAATAAACTTTCTAGTTTGCCCTCAGCCACCAACAAGATTTGAAAGCCTGTAGAAGGGATTCGATCCCAAAAAGTGTTGTCAAAGTGCCCAATCAAGGACAATTAGTAAATAAATTATTAACCACGGTGCACGGACCAATTAACACGTGCCTGGTTTTGTTCGAAATATTTAATTTTATGTCGGAAGTTTTCACATTATTTAGAATTTTCCATTTAAAGACGAGAGCTGATGGTAACTATTAGTTTATTCGAATAATTCCTTGTTATATCTACATGCTAAGGCTAATGTTCGGAGTTTCTTATTAGACCAATATGTGTGCTCCAGAAAAAGTTCGCAAAGACATTTAATGTTTTTTATTACTAAATTATTGAATATTAAATTGTAATGCTAGCCACAGCTGTGAACTACAGAACATTTTCTATTTGTTAACAGGGGGAACTATTCTTTATGAACGTGGCAAAATTCAAGCTAGTACGGAAGATGTTTCTTGAACCTGGTGAAATTAAAATATTTTTAAAATCTAAATGAAATCTTATTCATGAATAGAAAATCCATAACAATATTTTAATTTATTCTCTGAGAAACCATATTTGCAATATGTTGTGTATGTTCATGCCACGTTAACTTGGAGTCCAAAAATGTACCGAAATATTTTTTTTTATGTAATTTTTAAATTGTTAACTTTCGCGCCTGACAATATTGGGACTCGTCTACCTCTGTTAAATAAAATTGCTGAGCTTTTGGAGGGCTTAAATCATGGCCATTTAACTAACTTTAGATATTTAGCAAAGTTGTATTATTATTTAATGAGTTTTTTTTTATTTTGTATGTCTCTCTTTTAACAATTGATTAATATAAAAAATATATAATGAATTTTTAATACCATCCAATATCATTGTCATACCCCGAAAATATTTCGAGAAAACCAGCTAGAATTATCTGTTTGATCGTAAACGTTGTTGTTATATCTACCGTGAGAGTGGCAAAATTTAGCATAATACCTTTACTTTTTACCTTATTTTCGCGAGATTGATTTATTTTGGGACTACAGTTGCCTGTTGATTTAATAACACATTCCTTATGCATGATGACCATGCAATTGGTCTATAGTTATTATATATGTTCCTTTCCTGATTATAGTAAGGGAATTATTACATTTGTTTTCCGGTACATGGTGCCCTTCAAAATATTTTTAATTGTTATCTGGATTCGAGATCCAGTATCCCAAGCTGATTAGTGGGAAATTATAAAATTCCATACCATAATCGGCATTCGCAATGTTATTCGGAGAATCTGTAATAGTCCAAAAAGGGCTTAATTGGATTTAATTCAATTAACGAATAATCGTTTAATATATAACCATTTAAAATATTGAATACGTTAGTGAGTGTGGTTACCTATCGCTCAGGTGTGATCTGACTTTTAGGACACAAGTGGATTATCAAAAAAAAAAAATGCACCAATTCTACTTTTCCGGATGTTGCATTGAAATGGGTCTTCTTGATCGACAGTCGATTATTTTCGTAAAATTGAATTCAAATGAATTGCATCTGAATTGTTGTAAAGCAAGAATAGTAAAGAACTTGTGATAGTAGTATTAGTGTATGCATTCAAAACTAAATAATTTTTCACAGAAATTCTGGATAAACCAGAATCCATAAAAGCCGAAATTGAGTTGCACCCAGCCATGATGTGGATCGCCGTTGTAGAGAATTAAAACAGACGATTGTCGCCGTAGATCATTAAAAGAAAGGATTTTCATTGTAGATAATTAAAATAGAGGATACCGTCGTATATAATTAAAACAAGTAGAAAAACGAAAAACGTAAGTTTTTTTGTTATATTGTACAAAATTAGAATAAAAATACAAACCTGGTTTTTGAGATAAACATAATAATATTATATAGACGAGGTATGTTAAATAATTTAAAGTATTGATTGATATCTAATTTATATTTATAAGTATTGAAGGTTAAATAATAAGAAGTACTGATTGCTAAATAATAATTTCAATTTATTCAAACTGATCTCAGAACAACTTTTTAAACAATGGTAACTGTCAATAAAAGGCTACAATTAAATTTTAAAATAAGTAAGTGAAATCGGTATGTTTGTTTCAATAGCTTGTTCCTAATTTCAGATTCAAGTATAAATCATGATAGTGAAGAGTAACTAAGACAACTGCTCCAAGGACTATACATATATTTATATTTTTTTGCTGACGACTCCATTCTCAGACTGGCGCCCAATTAAGAACTATTTAAAGTTGCGTGCTTTTGGTATTCAATCTCTGCAGTAATTGAGCTACCTGCTGAAATATATTCACTGGCAAAAGGGCTTAGTAAGCTAATTATTTTAGAGGAAGAAATTTACAGTTATAATCGGGGAAGGGGGAAATTATATTTGTAGTAGACCTAAATGGAATATTGTAATTGATTTCCATAAATCTATAATAGGGGTATCCCTGGTCAATGATCCACAAAATTATTGGAATACAGTTTTTTTCTTTATTTAAGATTTTTCAGGACGCTGTTAACGATAGAAAAGAAGGTGTGAAAATCGGTGGAGAGAAAATCAATGATGCAAGGTTCGCATATGACACTTCCATACTCGCTGAAAGTTTAGAAGATCTCCAAACTCTTCTTAACTCGGTCGACGTGGCAAGCGGGAAAACGGTATTGAGATATCCCGCCAGGAGCTTGTGTCTTGGAAGCCGATTATATGCAGTTGTAACATCTCAATTAATCTCCGTAAAAGGATTATTAAGTGCTATGTGTGGTCAATTTTACTGTATGGTTGATTGTGAGACTTGGAAGCTGTAGGCCGCTGTCATGAATAGGCTGGAGGCATTCGATGTAGGTTAAAAATATCTTGGTCTACGCAGACATCAAACGAAAAAGTACTTAATTGAATGAAAACCGAAAGGAAACTCTTGAATTCTATAAAAAGAAGGAAAATAGATTACTTTTGGTATAACATTAGAAGACCTAAATACCATTTGTTGCAACTCATTAGTCAGGGGAAGAGATAGATCGGACGCAAACAATTGTCATGGTTGCGTAACTTCAGACAGTGGACAGGGCTATTGATTGAGGAATTGTTCCGAGTTGCCACCGATCGAGAAAGATATCAGCAAATTATTGACATGATGATAGCCAACGTCTGAAAGGAGACAAGACACAAGAAGAAGAAGAAAATATAAGTTATTAGTGGTCACTATTATATGCATCTAGAGTTGCCCAAGGTTTATTGGGCGCCATCCTAGGAGAGCATAGCGATAGTTCCAGTGCACTATATTAGGATCTAGTCTTGTAGGCTTTCCGTCATTAAGTAGAACAAAGTCTATTTCCGTAAAAGAATTGTATATCGGGTTTCCGTAATTGTTATATTTGAACACTAGCCCAGCTCATGTGGTGAGTTTCCTAAAATAACAGGTGATTGATTAATTTTTTAGTTATTAATTATTTTAGGAGGAATGTATATATTCATATTGTCTAATCAGGGAATTCCAAATAAAGAACTTGGATTCCGGTTGGGAAATTGAAATATTTTTTTTCTTCCCAGAAGGGAATATTATTTTTAACTAATGCTGCGACACCCCCCTAGCCGCCTCTATCTTCTCTGTTTGGTAATTTCTAATATTAAATTTAAAATATTTATTTAACCATGTCTGTTGTAAGATTTATCCAAGTCCACTCTATTGGCCAAGACGCATCTACAATTCCATTGTAGAATAATCTTACTTATTAATTTGTTGAACTTGTGCTTCCACATTGCTTATGCATCCTTGCACGTATTTTTTTAATTTTGATGGTATATCCCTGTTCTTTTGTATGAGTGAAAATAAACCTTTAAAAGTTTTGTCTTCTTCTATTTATTGAGGATATATGAGGTTCTTTCCTCCATGTACAGGTCCGGTTCGAGTATTAAAAAATTATTCATTGTGGGATTTTGCAATATTGTCCCACTGGTTGATGTCATAAGTCATATTGACTATTTTCCATTTTCTTTCTTGTACCTCACGTAGAGATGTAGTTTGTCGAAGTTGCGCCTTCCATCCTACGTTGCCCCAACTCTTTGGGAGAATCTGACGATGTGAGTGTTTAGAATTAATTCCGATTTAATGTTAGTTTATCGTGATTACTGGGTAATTTTTGTAAAGCCTCCAAGTATGAGATATTATCATATGCCTTACTTTCTTTGAAAATTTTTGTCATTTATATTCACTATAGTTTCTGACAGTAAATTTGCGTGCTCCCTTGCAATGGAAGCACTTGCTTTAATTTTCGCAGTCCTTATTGGAATATCCAACATATTTCACATCTCTCTTTTCGTTTAAATTGTTTCGCTACATGGCCAAATCTGCAACACTGCATGTACATGATTACTGGTGGTATGTTCATAGAAGGTTTAAATGGAAAACTTATTCCCTTCGTGTTGGGACTACTGCCCTTGTTTTTTCCTCTGTCGCTACTGATTTATTAAATCGTTAAATAACTAATATTTTTACTTTTAATATTTTGTAAAATTTCTTCTTCCGGGAGGAGTTTATTCATGTTTCTGATTAGTGTTTCGCATATTAGTAGATACTTTGGGATGAATACTTCAAGGACGTTTCAAACCCCCTCCCCTAGTTGCAGTCCACAGTTTGACAGTTCATAAATTAATATATTTCATCCCCAATTTAGAGGAATGAAAATCAACTATTAAAAAAACAAAAGATGAATAGCGCCAAAAATATTCAAACCACAATGTGATAGAATTACTTATACTTTAGTTCACTCTTACCAAATAGAATCTACCACATAAACACAAATATACACTATTTATATTTATCATAATATTCACTACGTAGAAAAAGAAACGAAACATCTTTCGTTGCTAAAACCGATGTTGAGGTAATAATTTTAAAAGTCAAATTGATTGACACAGCCATCTGTTCTGTTAATTTACATACAATGTACGTTAATTTTATACTAAGTCTGTTGATATATTTTTTCTTTCTCCTCATATTTTTATAACAAACACATATCTCTATGTTCACCCTTCTTACGGTACACCAATTACTACGTCTCCTAGAATAAACAAATATTCACAGAAAAGCAGTGCTCGTTATGTAGTAGCGTTGCCCTTGAACATTCCCCGATCCATGAATATTCTTGGATTATTGTTCAGAGAAGGATCCTCCAACTATAAAAACGAGTTGAATATTTTTTTATTTCTCTTTCTAGTCATACATAAACTCATGCTGACCAAACGGCATCAATTTTCTAAAGCTGAATCTGTCCCTCTTAATTCAATGTATGTGTATGAGTCAGGTCAACTTTAACTATAGTTAATTTAATTGCTTATCTATAGTGAATAAGAACTGATAAAATGTATGTGCAATAATTCATATTTTCTACACGTAAATTATATGACTCCACATGCATAAACGATCAGCCAGGCTCAATATTCTGTATTTGTAATGCTGCTGTTATTTATCTATGGTCCGTGAACCCTCAAAACCAAGTTAGAATATATTTTTGAAACCAAGAACATATCTAGATTCTTTACAAACCATTGCGATTTAACGTGCGGAATTATCTTACACAAGTGTGTTGATCTGCCTATTTTTCTAGAGATGTCGTGATTCTTTTAGCTTGGAAGTTTATGATAAACTAGTTCTATATTTTAACTTCAAATAAATTTTAACTTCGTATTGCTCGATGTATGATTTACTACGTTTTGCAATGAGCTTGTTGATTCATTTAAGCAGTACATAAAACTAATGTAGCAATTTTAGGAAGGTGTATGTGGGCTTTCTCAAAAGCACATTTGCCTCCTAGGTCTATTTCCTGTATAATTTAATTAAAATGACCAGATGAAGAACATTATGCTATATTATATTGCAGTTTCATCTCACATACAACAACAAAAAGTATAAAACATAACATGCAGAATTTTAATCTTATAAGCAGTTAAACTACACTTAATATAGATAATGCTGGATAGCTATTCCACCTCATTTTTTTATAAATGAGATAAAATATGTGTTTTAAAATCAGACTAAATCTGTTTATATTTAAACAACATTGCAAATATTATGCACAGATCACATTAAGTATAATATATCTTCATTTGATGCAATACTGCATACTGCTTAGACCAAATTTCGTTCTTAGGCATTTTTCATTGTTATGGAAACACTAGTAATTATTTCAAATGATTTTTTCTGAAAGCCAATATAGTGTAAAACTATGATCTATCTAATTTTTGCTATGTAATAACATTAATTTTTATGTCCATTATTGTATTTAGAAGCCTGGTCGTTACATTATCCGTTTATTATTGTATAATTCGGTCATTTTGTTTTGTAACAAAATAATTTAAGTTTTTTATGTGCTATCAGTTACGATAACGAATGTAGCCACATATAACTTCTTCATTTGTTGAAATCAGCGACTCTTATCAACAACATATGATAATGATCCAAACCTCATTCTTTGTAGAAGTAGGGGCCTACTATTATGACACAATTTTCAATTAAAATATCACGCAGCCTTAGCATATAAACGGCAAGATATTAATATTCAAGGAATGAACATTATTAAGCCCGCACGAATCATGCTAAATGAACTCTATTTATAACAGTTGAAAAGCTTTTGTGGGAACCTCGCGTGTCCCGTCTAAATGTATCCGAGAGATGTTCATCATGAACACAAAAAAAGAGAAATACCTCACTTCAAAGTTGTCTGTAACCATACAAAGCTACGGATCGCATGGAAACTGTCTCTTCGCTTCGCCCGAAGCTTACTTACTTACTGCTGGTCTTCTCTCTGTGCTGTGAGAGAGAAGCTTTGAGCTTTTTGCGATGGAGGAGCTCTTGCTACAACGCAGCTGATAAAAAGCTTATTGAATCACATCACGAATCCCCTCTCTCTGTGGCAAATAAGCGTCTCGTGAATTGAGCGACTGATTGCTATAGCGGTACAACAGCAGGCAGAGTAGACCACCCGCTCATGATATAAAGATGTACCTATAAGTGGAAAGGAGATGGATGCGCAGAGGCGTAACTTTAGGTCGAACGCAATAGAAGATTTTCTGTTATTTTATTGTGTTTCTTGTTTTCCTTGGCTAATACGTATTAAATTATTTTGTACTTTGATATATTTATACAACCCATTTGATTTTCTGGGCTAGAATTATTAAACCGTGTATATAATTTATAGCATTTCACGGCTCTTTCGTTTCCAAATCTCGCTCATTTTCACAAGTTAAAGGAAATTACTTACGGTGATTTAAAGACAACTTTTGCATTAGTATTTAACCTAGCGTATTTTTAGAGGAGCATAAATTTAGGATTATTAAATGATTTACAAAATTATTATTGAGTAGATCTTGTTTGTATGTTAAGTGACGGTGAATTTTGATGAGTTATTTGAATTATGTTGAAACTATGAATAAAATTCTAAAACGCATTACATAAAAAATGTATGTATGTACATTTGGGTGTTTACGAATCTTATTTAATACCCAGCAAAAAATTAACACATGCATTTCATTTTATTTCATTTGTCTACATAATTAAATATTTCCTAGGCTAGGTTGCACCAAAGTATTTGATTCTGTATTATATTTAATCCTTAAATACAATATGTCTTCCGTCTGCCAAAACTTACTGGTTAAGTTTGAGCGATGTGTAAACCGTGCAAGCTGGTAATTATGAAGACCATGATGTAACTTTCCCAGTACTTGTGATTGAATATATCCCAAGCAAAAATAAAACAACAGACATCTTTATTTGCATTGAGTGCGATCTAAGTGATCCTGTTTGTTCCGAAATTAAAAATTTCCATAAAAAATTGAAGAAGCAAGTGCTTCATGTGGATGGAGATTATAATGAAATCAGCAATGTGTTCAATATTGGCTCGAACATTTCTTCTTGACCCCTCTAGTAAATGTTTTTGCTAAATTAATTGTTCTGACAGCTAAACGATCATCCTCGTATTATATTCGAAATGTTAATAATACAAAGACAAATTTACCGCTACATTTAGTAAGTTAAAAATGTAAATTTGGAATGGGCCGTAAAATATTTTTCTCAATCAAAGTTGCAATATTAATTTTAAAAATACACAAAATATTCGGATTTGTGTGCCTGTGTTTTTGTAACATGCAAAATCGATAGTTTATTAAACCGGCAAATTGAATGTAGCAAATGCGAGCGAGTGTATATATATGATGTGAACTCGACATGTCGGTGTAGGGCAAGGCTAAGCCTCCATAATCCTATCATCCGATAGTGTCATGTCATTCTGTCAGCCCAGTCGACCGAGGGTCAAACCTTGCACATGGCGTGGTTTACACGTGCGCAGGTCACCTAGGAGAGGTTACTAGCGCTCTTTGGAACAGGTAGAGAGCAAGATAACACGAGTTTATATGTGTATGTTAAATGATAATGGCTATTTACCAACTTTTGTTCTTTACTTAACTCCGGTGCTTGTAGTATAAAGGACATAAAAATAAAATGTTACTACTTACAAATTCAAATATTACAAAATGAATAGTCAATTTCAGAGTAAGCAACAATTATTTCTCACTATAAACTATACTGAATAACATATAGCATATATTAAATATACTCATTTCTATTGATTAATTACTAGAATATTGTTATACTTCAATGAAAAAAAAAACGTAAACTATATTGTCTATTTTTTTTTTAGTTAAATGTTAGAGTATATCAATACTTTATTACAAAAAGTATTAATATACTTTTTATTTTAGACAAGATAGGTCAACCAAAAGTAGCACTTCCGGTATAGCTACATATTCCAAAATCAACTGTCTTTAATTTATAATGCAAATCTTTTATTTCGAAAATCACATTTATACGAGATCTCTAAAATGTATATTTCCTTCAGAACATGAAGTTATATTTTACAAGTACAAGACATTCCTTTCTATCGTAATAGAGGAAAGTAAAAATAAGTCACTCTCAGTTTGTTGTTCACATATTTGTCTATTGTTCTAAACAGATTAATATGTCATGTCCAAATTTATTTTTGTACTACCTGTTTGTTTTCTTAGATTGTTTTGTTGAATAGTTTATGTAATATATCAATAAATTCGTACATAGGATTTTAAAAATTTATGATTTAAGTAAATTAAAATAATCTGACTCTCATTTTCGTAATGAATCATTTAGTTCACAATTATGAAATGACATTTTCTGAGCCGATAGCTTTATGGTTGCCATCTCTCAGAACACAAAATAATATACTTGTGAAAATACAGTAGACGAAGAAATATTTTAATTTCTTTTAAAAAACGCTACAAAATATAAATAGTTTTTGTATTATCCTTAGAAACATTCAAAATATGGACTAATTAGTTCACTTACATACGTATATTTCACTACTTCCTACTTTTAAGCCTTATTATGTAATATTACGAATCGAGCTATCTGGAGTATGTGCATAATGCGGACGTGCATGACTTAAATTAAATTACATACCCAGAAGTACGAATACGTATTAAATTGGCCATACTAAAGCAATCATAATGACTACATGTGATCATCGGTTAGGGCTTACTACATTGCGTTAGCTTATCAGTCTCGTCTTGAAAGTGGACTTGTCAAAGATCGGAAATAACAGTCACAGTTCCTCATCAACAAGAATTTCTATATTGTTTTACCGAGATAACGCGAATAAAATTAGCTCGACAACACCGCGAAAATCTTCATGATGAAAATTTCAAGAGGGTAAAATTGCCAGATTTGTCAAAAAAGGTTCATAATGATCCTCGGCACAGGTAGGCAATGTAATCCAATGAGTCGACTTACGTTAAATAACAGCTAACAGTTTTATGGTAAAAATCTGTATTGATTCCAAACTTGCTGGATATGCATAATAGAGAATTCAACAATCATAGTTTACTATTACTGCAACGTTGAATAGTTGTAAGTGTAAGTTTCAAACGAGCCTGTCAAAAACTAAGTCAAATCAAGTTTTTTGTTTGTATGAGGAAGCTACTTAAACTTCCCGTATAGATATTGATCCCTTAATAATGTACGCGATGCCACATAGACTTTGCCCACAAATAGCTATTGATATACATTTTGTATGTGCACATTGGCTACACTCAGACCTTAGTTAGTAAAGTATAAAACAGCACATTAGCTCAGCCCCCACATGGTTGTGTTACGTAGTAAATTATAATGTAGTATTGGAAGGCACCAAGGCTAAGCGCACACAGTATTATGTTCCGTAATAATTTGTTGTACAGCATAGAAAGACACATTAGCTCAGCCCACGCATCGTTGTATGGATATAATTAATAATAGTAAAATATGATACAAGGGAATGTATTATAGCCCTTGCATATAGCCAGCTTATTTCCTTCCGAGGTAATTCACGGGACGATCTTCAAGGTTTCGGTAACCTTGTGCAGTTACCACATAGCAGGAGATCCCTGAGTAACGTGAAAAGTGGACTGGGTAAGTGGTCGCCACCTTACTTCCCTACTATTGTAAAGTGTTGGTGACCTAACTGGGGAGACTGGATATCAGGCGTACGATCTTAAGTGGTGGTGAAACAGGACTACTCGCCAATGCATATTACAGTAGCATGACTGGACCCTGATTTTGTGTGTATGATATAAGGACCAAATCACCCATAAATGTTGGAAATCGGTCTCTATTAGGTTAGGTTGAATAATTATTGAGTAAATAAATAACAAGAGAGATATTTACCACTTAAGATGAAGTTACTGTACTCTATCGAAAATGCACTGAGTGGATTACAAAATAATTTGTTTCTTTTGCAAATCCAAAGGTACCAAAATATTTAAATTCTAAGATTCATTGATTGAGCATAAATATAAACTGTATATTCATCTGTATTTCTTGTGTCGTAAGAAGTACAAGAGGCGATGGAACAACAATGTCTGGTTGCATTCAATTGGAAAATTATTGACAAATAGTTTACTTTGCGTTCACTGTATATCACATTAAGCGTCTGCATATGCAAACATTGAAGATTGGAATTTGGTTAAAAGTAAGTAAACAAGTGTGGAATTATCAATGCGAATTCCAAACATGAAATGTGCACTAAACGTGTATCAGAGAGCAACACGTAACACCAACGTATTCGGGTAGGCAAAGGTAGGAGCAGGCGACACGGAGATGATTGTAAATATTGTTGTTATTTATTTATAGGTACAGAGAGAGGGCCTGGCGGCATGACAGTGGCTGTGGAGCAGAGGTAACACATAGGTAATGCTTGCTTGAAGCGGAGGTAGTTGCCCGTCAACCCTCCCCCGTGTACACGCTATTAATTCCCTGGAACGCCCTGAGCACGTCACATGTCCGTACAATAGGCGCGTTCCCACACTATCATTCTGATGGCCTATTTATTCGGGACCGCTGATCTTTTGCTCCCTTTAAAATGCTGAATCAATAGATTAAATTGCGAGCGAATTGAATCCCCGTTTGAATCAGTGCACCGAGCGCGAAAAGTGATTAAGATTTTAAAGAACTCCCGTTCTCTTTCAGCGCTAGAGCCCGTATCATTTTAACTCGAAGTTAAACATTTTTTAGTCGCTTTTACATTTTTAAAAGAGCTAAAGGGATTTATTCTTTTATTAGCTGAAGCTTTTGTACTTATGCAGATTCAGAGACAATCGTGATGGGGTATTAATTTCGGCACTTTGTCTTTGAATGTTCTTTTCATTTTTAATTTCCACATCTTTTGAGATGCTCTTTACAATGCTACTCTTAAGTAAGAAGCATATTAAATAAAATGTTCTATTTTATCATGGCTACAATGTAGCTGTAAACTTTGATTGCATAAATTTCTCAGAATATTAGGACATTTTCTTAAACTGGACGAATTTGTTAATACCGAAAATTGCATATGGTTGACGTATGAGTCAAAATATTATATATAATGTTGTTTACAGTGCGTTTGTAACGAATAGTCATAACCGATATCCCTTGAGATAAAGACATGTCGAGTTTTAAAATCTCTTTCAGAAGTTTATTACAAAAAATGGTCCGTTTTTTGATAATTTTTTGTAGCACTCATTTTATTATTATGAAATGTTATAAAACTAATGATATTTGGAGCATAGAATGTTTAAATTGATTTAAATTTCAATATTAATGTTGTATAGTAAATAATGTAGGTGTGTATGCATTTCTTACAACTGCTAACAAAGACAACTTCAAATGACAATTAGAATTTAAAAAACATCGAATTTTTAATAAAGAAGAATAAAAATTGTTCTGGATTCATACTACAATAATAAAAAATGATAGCATTTCATAATAATAGAACGAGTTATGTTAAAAGTTGCCATAGAAGGGCCTTTTTCTGTAATAAACTTCTGAAACAGATTATTTTGCTACTCAACCTTTCTTACACGGTATATTGGTATGCATTATATCAGACTTACGTTTTAGAAGTGAGTTCAAGGAACTGAGTCCTTGACATTATATTGAAGTCGACTCCAAGCAAAACAACCATTATTTTGGGATTGCCCGTATCATTTTATTATTTCTATATTAATTAAACTACAAATACAAAAGTACTTTATTTTAACCTGACATTACATATGGTCAGGGAGACATTGTATCTTCAAAATCAAACTTTTTGTTTACTTTGCATACCACTTTGATTCAGAATGGACGAATCTTGCAGGAAATTATAATTGTTATATCTGATGTTTAAAAGATTAAATATAGAAACATGTTGATTCAGGTGGCAGTCAACTTTGAACATAGGGGCAAATACTTAAGTTCAAATATTTTATCAAGTTGTAGTAATATCTTAAATTATAATATATTTTAAGGTTAATGATTCTTATGTGATAATATTAACTAAACTTAAATCAGTATAACTCAGTTCACAGCATTAGGTATGAACAGAATTATCTATGACGTATTATCTAAATATTGTTTTATAATTTAAAATAGAAATTATCCTCACCACAGGTGGGATTGTAAACTTTAACCTTTCTAAGGATTTATAACACAAAAATTCTAGCTGTTAAATAGGTACTTCTAAATGATCCATTATAATATACAAATCGTTAAAATAAGTAAAATCATAAAATATATTTCTATTATTGCCAAAAATTCACAAAAAATACTCTTTTCTATTTCTATACACTTTTTGTACTCGTAGGCTAATTAAACTCACAATCTGTTGGTATATACCGCAAGAGTGTTAATGTAAAATAAAAATATGCATGTTACCCAAACAGTACAAAACTAAATATTTCACAGTTGACGCTACAGATTAACAATTTGTAAACGTCACTTAAAAAATCTCGTACGGAACTAAACTCTACACAAGTTTTTTATAAACTCACTTACTCCCAGCATTGTCTGATATTCACACTCGTATTCAGATGTTGAGTATAATGTCTTTTTTAAATTTAAACTTAAATAATAAACAATTTTCCTATTTGTACTCTTATATAATTCTAGTACTTACCGAAAGTAAACAATACATTTTTATAAGGTAATATCTAATAAAAAGTTTCCAATAACTGTTTATAATAACAGTACTCATGGCTCTTGACGATTATTTACAGAACATCGAAAATAGATAGCTTCGTTTACAATCAAAGCAGGCTTATTAAATTTTTAGATTTTAAAAGTAACACTGCCCTCTTCTTACGTCGGTTTTATTAATTTCTTCATAGTATTTGTTGTTAATTTGTTTGATTATTAGCATACGTGCATGCTGGTTCACCATCTATACCATATGGCGGGGCACCCCTTCCGGCTGTACCTTCATCATCAGTAACTTTAGGAGTAGCAGCACTACTCCAACTCGAGAAGGTAATAATTTATATATTCATCACGTCAATTTTCGTCGTTTCTGCAATCACGGTCATATGCCTATTACCTCTAGAGAGATAGTCATCACGCCGTCCTAGACGATCGTCATCTTCATGTTGCCTATCTTTTCGACGCTGGGTAATGAGGAGTTCATCTGTATGCTATGCACTGACATCATCTTCAGGTCTTGATTTTCTCCTTCCTTTCGGTTTGGATTCTAGGAAATGTGCTAGTTTCCATCGATATATGAATTTTCTTAGATTATTCCATAGATATAAATTTTTATTTTCTCCAAGACGATGTACTGGATTCTGCAACTTGTTTCGAAGGCTCCCTGACCTCACTGTGTTTCGCTTCGTCACCTCTTTGCTACATCGAAACATTTTCCTCTCACGTAAATATTGTTTCCGTAATTTTATCTTGCTCAACTTCAACCGCTGTTAGTTTTAAGACGCGTAGCATTAAGTATATTCATTAGAATACAGTTGTATAATTTATCATTGTGTTAACGTAAACTAAACACTTTAAAATAAATACATTTCAAACTTGTTGAACTGTTATTTGTGAACCCGTAAGAACATTATATTTCTATTAGGTGTGCGGTTTAAACAAATAATCACTAAATAAATAAGATGTTAACAAACTACATTAAACTGTGTGATAAATAAATACTATGACAACTAAAAAAAAAATGACGGACACAGAAGGGAAAGTCAAAGTTCCAATGCACATGAATCAGATCCTGCTTCAAGAATATACTGGAAGGAAATTCTAAAAGTTTAAAAACAAACTAGAAAAATATTTTAGAAAAATTGAAAAGAAACTTAAACACAAACTTGAAGAAAGTTCCAGAAAAAGTGAAGTGAATTATAGAATATTTGAAAAAAATAGAACAGGAGCTTGAAGAAAATTGTAGAAGTTTAGAAAATAACTAGAAGAAATTCCCATATTGAATCAAGAAATTTCCAGAAAATTTGAGATAATAGGTGAACAGAGGCTGGTGGAATTTTCTAGAAACTTGGAAAGCAAGCACGAAGAAACTTCTAGAAATTTGGAAATCAAACTTTAAGAAAATTCAATATTGATGGAACATAAAAATAAAATACAAGCCCGCAGGGAAGAATATGGAGCCTGGAAAGAAGACATCGATAGGCTCTCAAAGAAACCATTCACAACACCATTACAACAGACTGGTCAGAGGGTAAAGATGCCCAAATTTGATGGAACATCTTCATAGAATTTCTTTAAGATGAATTTCGAAATGGCTGTCAAAAATAACGGCTGGCATGACACAGATAAAGTCACTAACCTTACTATGACTTTACAAGGCCAGGCACCGTAGGTTCTGTACAATATTTCCAAGAATAGCAGGGGAAATTTTGAAACTTTGGTACCATTACCACTTGAAACATATGTACCAAGTCCAACTAACGGTATAAATAGGAAAAAGCGGGGAATCATTGCATGAATATGTAACCACCATCGATATACGCACCAGACTTAACAAATGGAGTGAACGTGTTTGTTAATGGCCTTACAGACCTTAATATATCATTAGCAACCCAGAATGGTCCGCACGAAATCTGTGGGGAGCCGTGAGTACAGCCCTCAAATTTAAAGCTCTAGATAATCAATATGGAGGGAAGTACATATGAGAACAACGGAAGCAGCACTAATTCAAGAAGCTGAATTGTACGAAGTGCGTACCCACAAAAGGAATTTAAAAAACATGAAATGCTACAGGTGTGAAAAAGAGGGGCACAGTCGCAAAAATGTTCGAGCGAGGGACGAGCTCTCAGGAAGAACTAACGTAAGTCAGGTACCAAACACTAGGAGGCCACGTGTTTGTGAACCCAAAATAAGGCTCCGGAATATCCAGAATACAGCAACACGTGAACGGTCTCGTCTATTATGGTAGTATTGAGAAGAAGAGGTGTGACTTCACGATGGATACAGGAGCCAATATTTCAGTAGTTAGATCAGATATGGCGAACCGGGAGGGTCTGGAAAAGATTACAAAACTTCATGTTAGAACAGCTACTGGTGATAACATTTTAGTTCATTGAACAGTGAAGACTTGCATAACTTTGGGAAGCTATTCCATGATTCAAAAGAAGATTGTGGTGAACATTGTTGATGAACCAATCCTCTGGTTGTATTTTATGAGTAGTTATGGAGCTGTTATTGATGTGATGGAGATGCTACTGAAAATAGGCAATAAAGAAGTGAATCTGGGTCTTCCTGAGTCTAAGTTAACTAGTATGCGCCTCCTAATTACCAATATAATCCCAGGTATGACTAAGCAAATAATCCAAGCTAAGACCGAAAACAAAATGGACGATTGCCTGTTAGGTTTTACTGAATTGTGTATGAAAAATCCAATAAAGAAGGGAAATCTGATAGAAAGAGCTCCAGTTTGGTGCCAACCTTCTAGCAGTCCTTTAGCCTTATCTGTTATTCTGGTTTCAACGAAAGATGGGTCAATCAGATTTTGCGTAGACTATAGAAGACTTAATGATGCAACGAAAAAGGATTGTTTGTCATTTCCAATAATAGACGACATTTAGGATTTCTTGGCAAGGCCACAATGGTTGCACATATTAACCTTGAAGTGTTGTTGTTGGTCAGTAGAGCTTGACCCTAAAGACCGAGAAGACAGTTTTTACTACAGAATCAGAACTGTGACAGTTCAGCGTCATAACGATGTTTAAATGCCTTATAAATCTGGATCTTAAGGGTATATCGTGTAAGAACTGTCTGGATTACCTTGATGATGCCATCGTAATCGGTATGATATTTAAAGAATTTGTAGTAGTAGCCCATTTTAAACTCAACCCAAAGAAATGCCACCTATTCAAGAAGAAAGTAAAATAGCTGAGACTTATCGTGTCCAGCGAAGGTATAGCGAAAAATCTCAATAGAAACTCTACAGTAGAGAAATGGCCAACTCCGATAAGTAAACATGATATACGAAGTTTTCTGTGACTCTGCACCTACTATCGAAGTTTTTTCCCAGGGTTTGCTAATATAGCTAAGTTTTTGCATACGCTGACGGAAGAAGCGAGAAAATTCGAATGGACAGAAGATTGCCAAGAAGCGTTCAACGAATTGAAGGGAATCTTAATTAACGTTCCAATGTTTAGTTAACCTCGAATGGAACGACCGTTTATTTTGGACACTGGTACTAACAACATGCTCTAGCAAATATAAGATGGCCAGGAAACAATTATTGGTTACTTCAGCATGACCCTCTCAAAGCTTGAAAAGAACTACTGAGTCACAAGATGGGAACTTCTGGTCATTATCAAAGCGATAAAGTAATTCCATAAGTACCTGTGTGGAAAAAAATTCCTCTTTAGAACAAATCATGTTATATACCATTATTGATTAATAAATGAATCACGAAGTTATAATACATACAACACGCGGGATGAGATGTTAAAACAATTGACAATACAATTAATAAGTGAACTGTAAATATGAATAAACGAGAGTACATACCGGTGTATAGACCTGCATCACAAGCAGTAAAGTTACACCTATAGGAGGAAAGGAACGGAAACAAAGGATACATGTAAAAACACTGTAGTGATGCTAAACTTGAAAGCACGTGACGACACAGAATGGTTATTTGCTTGCATAACGAGAGGTGAATTTTACGATAGATCACTTAAAAACTATTTGCTTAAAGCGATGGTGCGATAAACTATATTATTTGTATCGACTTTAGTGATTTAAACGATTCGATTCGATAGAATGCGAAATGCTCCAGGTGGTACCCAATATGGCTGGTTCGTTACTGACTAGTGACAATTTTGTCTCCCGGAAGCAGGGTGTCATCTCGGACAGTGCCAGCAATATTCGAACGATGCAAGACGCCTAACCGTGGACCAAATGGGAATCACGATTCGGCTAATAAATTCTCTAAAGGATGGCTCTATGAAACTAAAATAGAAAACAAAATAGGACAATTAAAACATTTAATAAATGTATGAAAGATTCACAACAACCATCGAACACCTTAGAGGTAAAATTATTAACAACGCCGATTCACTATAAAGAAGACAGAAACATTGCCAACGCCTTGAAGAAAGAACAGATATGCTGACAGTATCTCGAACAAAAGTTAAGTTGGGCGAACGGCGAAATAAAAAGAGCACAAGAAGATAACTTACGAGGAATTCTGAACTGGAATCTTCAAGGTCTACGACCAGCATGGGAAGAAATAGCCAACCAGAGTCAAGTTGCGAAGACGTACTGGGAACAGTGGAACTCACTGAAAATAGTAAGTGGATTGTTGAAGAGTGCCTTAAAGAACGAAGAGAGAGATGAACAGACCTTACAGCTGATGCTACCTAAAAAGAAAATGCAAGACATGCCAACTGTCTCAATGATGTCAAATAATAGTGTCAAAGATGCACTCTCTGTGCAGCAACTAATGGTCCGGGAAGAAATAGAAAGGCTCCAATGAAGCTATCTAACGTAGGAAGCCCTTTCGAGAGAATCGATATTGACATAGCCGGGCCGTTTCCAGAGACGGACACAGACAACAAATACATACTGGTTGCCATAAACGATTTCAATAAATGGATTTAGGCATATGCCGTACCGAATCAAGAAGCCCCGACAGTTGCAGAAGTGTTGGTTACGGAGGTCTTCAGTAGATTTGGGGTACTTCTGGAACTCTCTTCTGACCATGAAGGAAACTGTAAATCAGTGTTATTCGAGGAGACCTGCAAACTACTTCTGATAAGGAAGACGGAACTACACCATTACACCATCAGTCTGATGGAATGGTGGAACGAATGGGTCGAACCATGGGCAGATGCCTACCTAAAGTTGTTTCCGAACATCAAAGAGAATGAGAACAGTATATCCATTTATTGCTGATTGCCTGCCACACAGCTGTTAACGAAAGGACTCAGAAATCTACAGCTAGGGGATTTTGAGGAATGAGATTACCCGAAGACTTGGTTTTAGGCAGCTGTCCAGATAAAAATGAAGCAGGAGAAAATAATTTCAACAACCTAAAAAGGAAGATGGACGATATCATAATCTTGTCTGAAACAATATCCAAATTGCAAGCGATATAATGAAGGAGAGGTACGATATACGGGTCAACGCTGGAGGATTCAAGGAAGGCGATCTAGTCTGGCTGTATAGTATACAACACCGGGAAGGTCTATGCCCCATGCTGCAAGCATCCTGGGAAGGACCATATGAAGTAATGAAGAAAATTAACGATATGATATACCGCATAAACAAAAAACACCAAAACCGAAAGTCGTACACTACAATTGTTTAGCTCCATCCTTCCAAGCAGAAGAACACCGTTGGGTACAGAAATTATAAAATCCAGGACGAAGAGGATTTCGAGTCATTCTTGATTCAGGAAGGCTATCAGCTGGATTTCTACGTGATAACAGAACAAGAAGGAGATCTGTTTTGTACCAGTCAGTAATGGTTACTCCCCCGGGGTATTTCCAAGGAGTCCCGCATGTGATTCTAGGGAATTGATGAACTGCTTAGCCAAGTCGAATTTGGTCAAAAAGTCCTGCAGTTGAGGATCAAAACAGTTTAACTTATTATTTGGTCACGATGAGGAAGTCTCATCTGCGGCCAACTTACCGAGACGTGGAAATTGTGGTATTTACTTACCATCGAGAAAACTTCGTACCAAGAACAATGTGGACTGTATTTTTTACTATTATTCAAGGGTAAAGCCTGTGACGAATCATCGGCAAGAGGAACTAAGGAAGTTTATCTGAGGAGGCGAGGACATTGTCTATAGTTAGCCACTTGACCATTCCAGAAGGTGCCCGCGGAAATCATAATGACTCTCTGTCATATAAACCGGAGCAATCGGTAAGTGGGGGCAGTTGAAGTCGATACCTCTTTATAGACCTTTGACGGTCCAGTGAGATGCGTAACATTAAATATAACCACTGTAATACAGTTGTGTAATTTATATTTGTGGTAACTAAGCACTTTAAAATAAATATATTTAAAACTTAATTCAGTGCGTATACTTCCACGGCCACAGTAAATATCTTCATGATTTTCGGGAGATAAACATGTGTTGGTTTTGTTTTTGCCGATGGTTCGTCCATCGTTGCAGGGGAAATTATCAAGATATACAGCTCTTAAAAGTGCTAATTATAGATTGCATGTAGCTCTAAATAGAGCTAGATGTAGGTACCTACCAGCTCTAAAAATAATAGAATAACATGTAGCTCTTTAAAATGTCAGTCATGAATTAATTATTTACGGGGCTTCAAGCCAACACACGGTTATTTTCAGGAAAACCTGATAGATATTTCAAACTTGTTGAACTAATATTTGTGAACCCATAAAACCCATAAAACCCATAAAACTACAATATGCTTGATAAAAGTTGTAGGCTCAATTTAGTTCAACATTTGGAGATTTATATGTCCACCTCCAATGATCCTAGCATGAACGTCATTGAGATGTCATTACCGCCACTTTTATCCAACAACACAGAAATAAACTACAAAAAAAAATTCAAAATGTTTACGAAATATTTAACAATGATTACATCAAAATAACAGCACTTGTACAAATATAACTTCTGAGGTAGCCTTAGTATGAGCCTGCATTGCGAACTGAAACAGCATTGTTCAGTTAAGTCTAAGAAAGTATCACGAAATGACGAATTTTCTGTAGTGATGAAGGTTACTGAGGAACTAGCTTTCAGTTATTTAAAAAATATTAGACAAAACCTGAAATTTTTGATTTTCATTTTATCAAATATTTTAATTATTTATGTAACAATTCAATACTATGGCAGTTTTTAAAGACAACTGTAAATATGTTAATAATTTTTGTATACACTATATATTTTGAGTTCTATCAGTCAACTCTATACTTTTTCCTTATGAGAAATACATTCTTATGTAATATTTCACACTATCTTGTTCTTTGTTTAACAAGGACGTTCAAAATAAGAAACATTTTACTCAAAATATTATTTGTTTGTTTATTTAACGCTTAGCTTATTTTCGTTGCTACGACCAATTACCGGGGTCAAATTAATAAATAAATACTGACAAATAATGTCAGATAGGTGAAAGTTTTTATCTGAATATATATTTTATATTACTATTAGTGAAAAAACTACAATATTCTATCAATGATAAAAATCATAATTCAGTATGAGTTGTTACTTTCCAATCAGAACTTCATTCCAAAAATGACTATATTCACAATGTTGGGTACTGTACTCCAAATCTAAAGTCTATATAAAAAATGACATTAAAATTTGTTTTGAAAAGCTTCTAATTGATTTAACTTTAAATGTGGCGATATTTTTAGAACGTTATACTCTCAACGCAGTCTCCAATGCAGTATTATTCTAATTCAGTTTTGACCCAGGTTGAGTAGAAAATCGGATATATAGGTATTTCACGATGCTCAAACTACACAAAGTAATAATTCAGTGCGAAGACTTCCAAGGCCACAGTAAATATCTTCAGGTTTTCCGGGAGATAACTGTGTGTAGGCCTTTGTTTTTGCCGACGTTTCGTCCACCATTGCAGGGGACATTATCAAGACCTGTACCTCTTAAAAGTGCTAATTATAGATTGCCATGTAGCTCTGAAAGCTACACAAAGTAATGTTTAGTTTTGTCTCAGCATAGCAGATCACAAACCCTGTTAACGTTATTACAAAATACTTTATTTTCATTACTAAAGATAATTAGTCGTAAATCATTCACATTAAAATAGGTGTTTCGTCTCTTTGTTAACATTTCATTAGCAAGAATATTATCAAGGAGAGCGAGTTTAATTGTAACATAGACGTAACATGAAGATGAAACATGGGTATTGTTATATTACTTTCTTTCACTCCACTTTTTCTTTATACGAACACAATATCTAATTATTTCTACAACATGCATTTATGATCAAGTTGCATTAACCTTACATATCCTTAAATATTTAGTAATCGCCCACGCATACTACCTGCCGAAGTTTCAAAACACAAAAAGTATAATTTTTATTAGCCCCTTTGTTTAATTTAAATCAGTAAAATTTTGCTAATATTAGTACTCATTAATTAAGTGCAAAAGTGTATTAAATAACTTAATTTGTGTACTTTTGCTGGCTGATAGGAGAATTGATTAAACATTGTGATTTCTCAAATTACTCTAAATGTGAGTTCTGCTTTATTATAGAATTAATGCTCGCAAAGAAGTTCTCTTTACATTTAAAAACCTTACTTTTTATTGATTTCTTTGCCTCAATCATAAATTAATTAAGAATTTAAATGAAAATGAAATAAAAACAATTAAAATTAAAGTAATAAATATGTATAATATTTGCCACATGTTATACAAAATATATGTTCCTCTTAGAAATGCGTTATTGATTCGATATTGATATAAGTATGTATATCTCTTCCACTAGCAATAATAAAAAATATCTCTACATTAAAATAAGTAATCAATGTTTACACTCTTATTATCTGAAAACGAAGCGAAGAAGTTTTCTTTATTTTCATGTAGGGAAACACCTCACTCATCGATACCGGTTTTAATTATCAGGCGCTCTATTCCATCCACTCCAGCTTGATCTATTTATCTTAATTAACTTAGAGCGGAAAAACACCGAAGAAAAACATCGGAAAGATAAACATTCCGAAAGCTCATACGTCCTAAATGAAATCGTAAAGCAAAAGCAAAAAATACGAGAGACCGTTTGCTTGTATTCCAACGACGAGATACAATGTTTACCTGATTATTTTTAATTTAATAATAACATCTGCTTCATAGGTATGTGCTGTAGTTGAAAATACGAAAACAAGAGTTCTAACTATGTAACCACTTATTTACGTATATTTTCTTTAATCAAAAACTCAATAAAAATCTGGCTAGCTTTGAAAATATAAACACTGGTATTTAAAACAAAATGTATACTACTGTTCTTATGTTTTATGTAAATAATTATAACTTTAATGAAATTTATGTTTTTTAATTATTTACTTAAAAATATATGATATATTGGTTTGAATACATAACTTACAAAAAATACTCGTACTTCTTAAATATATGTTAATAAGTTACACTTCTTTCTGTATGTGTTTAGTATACTATAAGGAATAAATATCCATGGAATGAGGTTTGAAATTAATTGCAAGGTATATAATGTTTCAAGTGAAATTTTAATTAAACTCTTTGAGGAAACTCTTTCAATAAAAGTATATTTCTAGGTTCAAAACACTTCAATATAACGAGGTGGAAAATGTAGCAAAGTATGTGAAAATAATGTTCTTCAATGAACATGTTCAGTAATAACAGGTTTTATCTTTGCTATCCAAATGCATATATAGTGAAATTCAATATAATATAAGGGCCTAAATTCGTCTTTACCTTGTAATTAATATTGATAGCAGATTATCTAGTAGTAAATAGAGATTTCCATGAAAGATATAAATTATATGATCTATGGAATAAAAATAATATATACAATGATAAGGCTATACTGGGTTCTGTTCTGATTTGACATTGCTGCCAAGTTGTTATATATCAAAATTACATACTATATTTATCAGACAATAAGCGACTTAAAATTATAATGCGTCTTATGGTTCAAAGGTAAGTAAAGTATGTTTTTCCTGCGTCTTATGGTTCTTATCGAACAAAAAATTCGATATACAAGTAAAAGAGTAACAGCTGGAAGTTATTTTGATAGAACAAAGTTTTGGTTGGGAAGGTTATGTCACATATTTTGGCATGTTTTATAGTTTCTAAGATAAGTAGTCTATAAGTGTACAAATTTGCATCGTTGGCTGACATAACCTAACTTAAAGAAAAAATGTTTAACTGCTACCTGTATTTAAATGAACATATTAGAAGGACCGGAAAGTAATGTCGTTGTTTTACATTAAATTTAAACAAATAAATTTTTAATTTGTTTTATTTTTAATCAATGATGTAATCATCCTCGTTATCAACAACCTTTTGCCATTTAGTGGGCAAATTATCATCCAAATTTTCAAATTTTTGTCACATGTGTTTTTTAATTCATTAATTTTTTCCAGGATTCGTCTTGCGCAGTACGGTCTTGCATTATCGTGTTGTAGAATAACACCTTTTCTGTTGATAATTGCTGGACACTTTTCAATTAAAGATTCATTTACTCGATCCAATTGTTCACAGTAAAGGTCTGCATTCACAGTTTGTCCAGGTTTCAGCACTTCAAAAGCACACAAAAGCGCCTTTCTGGAATGTAAACCTGGTTTAGCAGTACTTCGTGGCGATGCATTCGGAGAGAGCCACTGCGTTTTGCGTTTTGGATTATCATCCAGTGATCAAGCGATAAAAAAACGCTTCTGTATTGTGCCGTTGAAGCAATAAGTTGCATGTGGTGGATCGATTAGCTTTGTTTTTTTCGGACAGATTATGCGGGACCCAAACACCTGCTTTTCATACTTTATAAATCTGCTGCAAATGTTCTTGGATGGCCGACCAAGGTTGGTTAAGAGTGTTTGACAGTTCCTCGATTGTCTAACATGGATTTGTTTCCACTTCCGCCCTCAACAAGTCATTGTCTAAAGTTATTGGTCTTCCTGATCGATACGAGTCGGAAAGATCAAAATTACCGGATCTGAACTTAGAAAGCCACCTTTGGCATTTACGAACGTATAATGCACTTGGATAAACATCGCAAATATTTTTGGTAGCAACTGTTGCGTTACTACCCTAAGCATACAATGCCGGATATGTACCTCTGGTATTTGGTTGACCATTTCACTCAAAATTGCAAAAAAAAATAAGATTTAATCATTTACAAGTAAACAAGTTTCTTTAACCTTAAAATGTCTTTGGCACGGCTTTAAAATACACAATTAGCTGATAAATGATAAACAAATATGGTCATGCGCAGAAACGACATTACTTTCTTGTCCCTCCAATATTTATATATGTGTGTGCCAAATAATGCACTGGGAAAATTTTCTGTTAGAAGTAATGATACAAAGTGGCCCAATTTGAACGCCGGATTGAATGCTATACGAAAGAACAGCGCGTTATTATTGTTAGAATTTCGTGGAATTTTTGGTCGAGAAAGTGCACAAAATCAAGTGTCGGAAGTTTTATTAAATTTTTTTATGAAACTGGATCGGTAATGGATGCAAAAACGTATCACTGTATGGTGTGGATTTTGGGCAGGCGACGTCATAAACCCTTACTTCTCTGTAAGTGAAACTGGAAATGCCGTAACTGTGAACGGCGATTGTTACCGCAACATGATAATGGAGATTTTTAGCACCAACTGGACAATATGGATCTTGAAAAAATGTGGTTCTAGCAAGACGGCACCAGCTGCCTACTCGAGCAGCAGTTGATTTACTGCACCAACAATTTCTTGGTCGCGTAATTTCACTGAATACCTACATTAATTGGCCAACAAGAACTATTGATTTAATACTACTTTTATTGGGGTTATCGGAAATTCAAGGTATCTGTCAGCAATCCGAAAATAGTTGACGATCTCAAAAACGAAAACCGACGTATTATCGATGAAATTGATCAGAGACTGTGCGAAATTGTAATCGAAATTTTTTTGAAAAGTACATTGATTTACATCCAAAGCCGAGGTAGCCATTTGCCCGACATAATTTTTCATATTTAATCGGAGAGTGTTTACTGTAATAACCAATAGAAATACAATCATAAAATCAATAAAAAGTTATTTTATTTCCAATTTAAATCCGGCGTTCAATTTGGGCCACCTTTGCAATACATATTTGTGTTTCAATATAATCAACAGCCTTTGGAGAAAATTAAATCTCTATCATGGAATGAAACTAAAAGGTAAAATGTTTTATTACTTTCTCATACTGGGTACAGTATGTAAGTTTTAATTAAACTTTTAGAACTTTGAGTAAATAACTGTTTTTGGTTCCCCTAAAACCAAGACATGGTTTTTTGAAAACATGTCTGTCTGTCTATGGCCACTTTAGTGCCCAAAAGGTTTGAGCTATGAAGGCGAATTAATTAGTATATACGTTTTTAACATAAATTGCAATATTCCAGTGAATTTTAGACAATATCGATCAACCGGAAGTAGTCATTTCTGCCTGTCACCTGCCCGTGTTCCAAATTTCTGTAAACAACAACAAATGTGATTTTGTTAAATACAAAGAAATGACCAAAAATTAATTATGTGAAACATTAACTGATTATGTAAATAAATCAACCATGGACAATTTATTTTATTACATTCAATATTTAAAATAAAATTTTATTTCATACTTTGCTCCACAAATTTTCAGGTTTGACGTCCGCGTCATTGATTCATGAATCAATCGCCCGCGGATTGAAATTACTTTAGCAGTGGATTCTGCTATTGATATAATGATAGATGCAACTCTGTTAATTCACGTAGTCCGCAATATACGTTCCAGGGAGATAGAAATATTTCCAATTTCAACATTTCATTTAGCGGCTACGGAAGATATCTGCATGCTTACAAATCACTCTACCGAAGACTTCCTTCTTCTTTAATTTTAGTTATTATGAACATCCATAGGATGCAACTCCAGCATCTTACAAGTATGAGTTGCATCCTCGTGAACTGTCAAAAGTATTCGGTAAGATGTGTAATCACTTCTGATATGGATTTGGATGGATGCTTGTACTTCATTAATTGAACTGTACTTTAAAATCATAATTCTGGGTTTAAGTTTTCAGGAAAAAATACCCATCCTGAAATTTATATTTCATTTCACTTAAAAATTAACTTGGACTATCTGAAATTTAATAAAAAAAACACATTGCAAAACGGAAAAATAAAACAAGAAGGCAGAATATAGAATATATGAAGCTTTCAAATATCATTAAAAAGCGAATAAAGGAAGACCGTTAGTAGATATAACTGTAAAGTAACACTCCGGACGATAAAAAATGATAGGAGCTTTAAGTGATACAGAGACTTATGAACGAACTTAACCTTCCACTATGTTGTGCTTTCGTAGACTACGAGAACTCATTTGACATATTCAGTTATTAAAGCTTTGTTCCAAAATGGCATTCCATTTATCTACACACAGCTGATTAAAACATCTACGAAGCAGCCTCTTCAAATGTTAAATTATATCACGAAAGGAAAATATTTAATTTAAAAAAATACACTATTTCGTTGAAATTGTTCAGTGCGGCTTCAGAATATACTTTCCGGGAATTGTATTGGGATCATAAGCACATAAAAGTAAACGGAGTATATCTGAACCATTTGAGATTTGCAGATAATATCGTGATCTTTGCACACACTATCGGGTGTATTTTGGGTAAGCGATGGATGGAGATGTTTCTTTAAAGATAGCTTGAAAAAGAAAGCTTTCATGTATTGCATTGGACACCTAAGCAGTATATTTAAGTAGTAGATACATTTTTGTTTGAAACACTGGATTTTCTATGAGTGCGATTTGCATTTGGTGAAGTATATTACTGAGATATGGACATTAAAGGCCTCATATATTCACAAGTTCCACAAAACGTATATAGATATGAGAGATATATGGTGGGTTTGGGAATTAGTGATAGAAGGCGTTGTGCATGTATCAGAAGTCAGTCTGTCGGATATGTTATAGGAACAGCGAAAATAGGTAAGATATATTAGGAAACGAGTTGTATGTGTTCTGATAGATGTTTGACATATGGTAACGGGAGATATTTGGGTTCTTCGATGTTGTTATGATTTTTTGGTTTGTGTTTGTTATAATGTTTGTGTGTTCTTTTTTAATTATTTTATCTATCTATCAGAATACTTTGAAAAAATATTTAATCCATACAACATAAAAATAGCACACCAAAACAAAAACAACCTAAAATGTATACATAAATACATAAAGACTACACAACACATACCATATATAAAATCCCGGACGCAGATTGCAACAAATGCTACATAGGACAATATAAACAATTCCTAAAAAAACAGAATTAAGTCACAGCTCCCTAGATAAAAATTATGAAATCACAGCACTAAAAAAAACATCACCACTCCACAAAGCAAAAAAAAACAATAAAGCACGAGATATCCTAGAAATGATAAACATAAAAAAATTAGGCCATAGCAATGTTTCAATTCGACAGAAAAGAAATAAAAAAACTAAATGCAGCATATTACAATATTCTATAAATAACAAACAAAACCAACCCACCCAACCATAAATCTTACAAACCTTTTCAACCGATCAAGAACTTCTACCCAAGTAGTCAAAACCTAACTTTGAACACCCTCACTCAGTCGTGCTAAAAACATCTAAACGACATGACACAGACAAAATACACACTACAAACTTTAACAATAGTGAGTACAACTTGCAATGCCCAAACAAATATTATAATTACTATAACGTTAGGTATAAAACCATAACAAGCATGCAAAATAACATTGTTATATAAAAAATTACTATATATAATATAATGTATTGAAAAAGATGAAAATAAATCATCGAAACGTATACAAATAAAAATAGTTAGTTTAATATAAAGGTCTTCACAACCCAAGAATATAAAAAATCCATGTATATATATATATATATATATATATATATATGTATTTATATATATATATATATATATATATATATATATGTATATTTAGATTTTTGGCCTTTTTTTAATTAAGGAGCTGTGTATTCTTGTGATGTGGAGATTTATATTAAAACTATTTATTTTTTTATAGTATACGTTTCGAAGACTATATTTTCGCAGGTTGCAACAAATGCTACATAGGGCAATCTAAACAATTCCTAAAAAAACAAATTAAGTCACAATATAGCACCCTAAATAAAAATACATTAATACTAAATAGATAATGAACCATTAGAGCTCGAGATGTATTAGAAAGGATATACATTAAAAAATACCAAGACATAGCAATAAATGATAGGAAAGAAATAAAAAACCTAAATACAATATACTATAATATCCCGTAAATATCAACATACTTAACAAAAACCATTGTACCCTATCATATATCTCACAATCCGCTTCAACCTATCACATATTTCCGACCATGTATTCAAAATCTATCTTCGTTCTATAAACAAACAGTTGTGATAAAAATATCTGGGGACATGACACATAGCAAAACCCATACAACGAAATATGGAAATTGTAAGTAAAAGCTGCAGTTCCGAAATTAGAGTTATAAAACCAGTACTCAATAACTCTAACGAACACTAAAAATTACTTGTTTTTCATTTTAGATTACATAAAATACGTATTGAAAAAGAAGAAAATATAGGCCTTCGCATCCCAAAA
>JAWQRN010000208.1:0-34149 GCA_033557685.1 Sperchopsis tessellata
TATAGGAAAATAAGTATAAATAACATAATATAAAATAAAACTCAATTTGATTTAATACTTAAAAACAAATATATCATTCAAAACTTCTAAGATGGGGTAGACATATAGGAAACACAATTAAATATAAGAAAAATGTCAACTAAAACCAAGCTATTGACTGAAAACCAGGAAAAGTGATGAAGCAAGGTGTCAAATATTTGAGTTCATTGAGATATGTAGGATGATCCGTAAGAGCCTGAGGGAAGATGTAAAGGAAAATAAACAACAAACTAACCATGTCTACAATATCAAAAAATAGTAGTTATAGAGCTTCTGAAATGAAGCTGATGATATTATACTCATATGAGGGTTTTTATAATGATGCGCAGGATTCACACTGATCGTTCTCTTCAAGAAGAAGTTGCATATTCCATATGATCATTAAAACCAGAATGGCGCCAAATGAGTTTGAAATATCGGTCTAACTTCGTAAGTTTATGAGAGAGCAAAAGCATGAAGCACTAGTAAAACTATATACAAGTTGTTTTATCAAAAAGTAGATCCCATCTTTTTGGAATAATGCCATTGTAATTTTGATTCATAAGAAAAGTACCTTGGCGAAAACTGAAGGAAACACGCAGCACATCGATTACGTTAGAAGCCATGTGGGGGGAGAGGACTGAATACGATACGATGGCCCCGAGACTATTTATTTCGTTTTCATTTCTTAATACTTATTTTCCCTACAGACTTGCACCTATTTTGCAATGTTTTTTTTGCGTTTGTTCTCAAAATTTTATACATATACAGTGTGGACGACAGGCTACTCTGTCATAGGCGGTTATCTCGCCAAACTGTGCATATTTCTCGGACTAAGAATCTCAACGAGGATTATCGTAAATGGATTCGACCTTTGTTGTTTCGTGTTGAATGTTAAGAAAAAAATAAGTTTAGTGTACTGAGCAGGAGTAGTCCTCTGTGTCTAATCTTGTGATATGTGATGTGTAGCGCGTGTCCGATAGGCCAAGTGACACACATCTCATTGACGAAAGAATCATCCAATTACTTTGTTGACTTTGTCATTTAAGCATTTAGGATAAATCTTAGTAAAACGAAAATGATGCTCAATGAACTGGCTACCCAGTTATCATACATGTGTTTAGGACTGTTTGTAAAGATGGCTAAAGATATTTCTTTTGAGAAGAACAAAGCTTTCGTGGAGTACAACTAGATGTCAAAGGTATAATTTAAGTAGCAGATGCCTTTGTTCTTAAAACGTAGAGTTTTCAACCAGTGTATTTTACCTGCGCTTCCTTATGTTAGTGGGACCTGAACTTTAATGACCTTGCACAATTAGAAGCTCTAAACAACGCAAATAAATATTGAGAGATATTTGATGCGTTTGAAAATTAGTGATAGAAGGCGCAGTTCATGGATACGAAGTTAGACAAGAGCAGGGATGTTATACGTACGATGAAGATGTAGAAGTAAAAATCGGCAAGACATCTTGGAAAGCAAGCAGATTTTGTATGACCAAAAGGAATAAATCTTGTTGGAACCAAGACAACGTAAGACCAAAACGGCGACCCAATGACAAGTTGGACCGACAACAGAGGAATTATTAGGGAGTCACGTTGGTGCTAAACCGTGGCTAGTGGAAGGAACTTGAGGAGGCCTTTGTCCAGCAGTGGATTAACAACGACCGATAATGATGATATATAGTGCAACATGGATTGTAAAAATTATTTAAAAGCATTTATCGAGTTATACAGAAATGTATGTAAAAGAGTAGAGAATGTTGACAGAAATAAAAAGTGTAATATGAGGTCTTAATCGAGCAATACAAAATAAAAATAAAGTTGAGTTGTGTAGAAACAAACAACACATTTCGAAGAAACAAAAGATTGTTAAATATTTAAAAAAATACCTTAGGTTTACTTTACCTCCTTTTATCTATAATTTTTATTATAAGTTGAATATAAAGCCTGTCTAGTGTGGAGACAACATATTATTAATTTTTCAGGCAAAACCGCTTAAAGTGAGCTGCACTCTCAGACACTTAAATCTTTAACGAAATGTTCAGCACTTGGTTTGTCTTTTGTATTAAAATATTTCCACAGTTTACATATCTTCGACCTTTTATAGGCAACTAATATACTTTAGCTGCACTCATGGAAGCATAAGTATGTTTGGTCATATATGAAATCTTGTATACGAGAGGAACTAGGAAAATTGTCTATCTGGCTATGATAGAAATAATTAACAAGGGTTTGCAATTAATGTCAAATAACGGCATTAATCAGCGGATGTTCACAGTCTACGGAAACGATAGTAATAGTAGTGGTAAAATTTTGGTCTAAACCGTTTCGCTGTTCATTCGAAGATGAAGCCAGAAGTGGATGACCTGCAGAAGCGACTATTAGTAGGAAACTGGAAGCCATAGTTCTTGAGGCCGTCTTAAAGTCTCTACCATCGCTAGAGCATTGGGAATATCGAGCATAGCACAGTAAACGTATTGCACAAAAAATTGATCATGAGCAAGGTGGTTAATATTGTTGGAGCAATTAAAAATCCTCAATGGCTTCTCGGAATTTTCTGGGAAAATAAGAAGACTCCTATTTCATGATGATGTTCCGCCACGGCTGACTGAATAATATGACCAAGATGACTACAGCGTTCCTGCTCCTTTGGTGCGGCAATCGTACGCTTAGCTTATCAGATATAGATTTCACCACAGGAACCAGGGGAACCTGATAAACTCCTTCGCTAAAAGTGAGATCTTGTGAAATCTTCTGAATTGGGGGAATACCGTTTTGATATCAAATTTTCTTATTATGCGGGAAATTGTGTCCGTTTCCGACAGCGATGGGTTGATTCCTGAAACAGCTTATTAACCGTTTGCTATTTGACAAACTATATTCATTAGATACCAGCGCATCAGTGACTGTACGCAACTCCTGGGGAAGTATAGTTGCGTTACAAAACTTGAAAGCTCACTGTACGAGAGAATTAATCACGTTCATTTTCTGACAGCGATGATGTTGTGACAATGCATCTAAGTAACTATTGGTATGGGTGGGCTTACGATAAACAGAATGAAAAAGTGTACCGTTTGATCTACGAAAGAAAGGTAGCCTGATGACTCAATATCCATTGTGAAACGAATATTGGTGTGTTGGGAGTTTATGTGACCATATAACAAACGTGCCATCCATAAAATAGAACCAGCATTTGGGTTTTATATCCGAAGATAACAATTCCAATTGTTCAAATACCTCCATAAAAATATTGACAACAACGGGGAACCCATAGCAGCTCCAGTTATTTGTTTGTAGAAATGTTACCTAGATCGGAAGTAAGTGGACCTCAGACAAACCTCTGTCAGCTCCGCGGTATCTTGAGGGGGGAGATTCATCTCCTCCCTAGCCTCCCACGGCTAGGTGTTTATTTTTAAGGCAAGAATTATTCTGTAAATAGCGGGCGAATTCAGTACTTTTCTAGATTAGTCGATGGGCTGATCGCTTCAAAGCATATTGTGCGGTCTAAAGAAGGCTAGGATGATCTTGGCGATCAGTGGCATAGTTACTCAACAGTGATTTCGTAACAGTACTTATTGAAGATTTACAAAGCAAAATAGTTTTATAAGAAATTATGGGATACTGAAATATAATTAATAATTGCCTTATAATAATTTTATAAATAATCCCTTAAATGATGTGGAAACGTTATCAGAAGGTACTTTTTAGTTGTAAAAGACCCGAAAATCTGCTTTTATATTATATATTTAACTGCTGGATTGATTAAACATATTCAGTGTTTCCTAATAAAATATTTTCTGTGTAATATGGTTGTATAAATATTCTTAGAGCTTTTACAAACCAATATGCGTTACGTGGGTGGGATATTACATGTGACAAGATATATTAAAATATATATAAAAATTAGATAGACTTACCGTTAAGATATTGTCTTTCTTGGTATGTTGGAATATCTCCCAGTATATTAAATCCATTTTCTCTGGTTGGGGTGACTGACCTGGCTCTTTGCCTCAGCCTCACGGTGAAGAAAGCTCTATCACAACCGAATCTGTTCTTTGCCAAAATGCAGTACGTTCCCATGTCATTCAATGTTGCTCTCTTCAGGGTAAATCTGACGTAGTCATCAGAAGTTTCCTTCATTGACCTCAAACTGGTGGTTATATCCCTCAATCCCTTCATCCAAGTCACTGAAATATGTACATAGTCAAAATTTTAATATATGTAGATATAGAAACTATTCATCGTCTGTTTTTTTTAAATAATTCTTATTAGATGTAATAGATTTTACGCAAGAAATAAGAAGCTGACAAATGTTTCTTTAAGGATGGGCCAACAGAGCCGATCTACCGATTATGTACAAAAATGCAAACATGATGTCTAAATAAGGGACTTATGGTCATTAGAGTAAAATATCAGGAGATTCTTAGTTACATAATTATAAATAAAAAAATGGGAACCCTTAAATTTATATAATGTAACTCACCTCTAGGTTTTGGATCTCCAGTGATTCTAAATGAGACTACTATATCTTCTCCAGTGGCCACATTCATGAGTGTATCAGGTCTAGAAAGGAACATCGCTGGTTTTCCGTCTCTAATAGATGAAGGCTGCACAATTTCCACATAAGCTGAAGCATCAACTCTCCCATAAGCATTAACAGCTGAGCAAGTGTACTTAGCAGAATCATATTCTGTAGCATTGGGGAACATCAAAGTGTAGATTCCATGCTCTTCAAAAGTTCTATGAGATCTTGATGCCTTTGGTAGTGGTTGCTCTCCTTTAAACCATGAGACATCAGCAGGTGGTCCCTTGACCTCAACTTGTAAAGCTGCAATTCCTCCACATGGAACATAACTGTCCGTTAAAATTCCGGAGAAATGTGGTTTCCTTGTATCGGACTTGAAAGCTGTAGACGATCGATCAGTACGTCTACTTATGTACTCATCCTTACCAGAGAAGTAGACATTATGAGAGATTTGATCACTCCATGAAGAATTTTCCGCCCTACAACTATAATGACCACTATCGCAAGATTCAGGGCTGCTGATTGATAGCCTACATATACCATCAGCTAAGTAACTTTGTCTGATTTTCTCATCCGCTTTTATTTCTTTACCATCCTTATACCATGTTATTGAAGGTGTAGGATGCCCTCGTACTCTACATTCTAGACTTAGTTCATCATCAGTCATGCGGAAATGTTCTCGTATTGCTCTTGTAAATGTAGGAGGAACTGGAGCATGTTCGAAACCTTCATATACTCTAAGATTAGCTGTTGATGTAGAAACACCATGCTCATTTTTGGCTATACAGGTATATTCAGCAGTATCACCAACTATTGTATTAAGAACTTCAAGGGTAGCCAGTCCATCAGCGAAATGTGTCTTGTATTTATTTGAATACTCCAAAGGTAAACCGTTTCTCAACCAATGAATTTCTTTATCTCCACTTGCAATCACACTACATGTGAGTTTAACCCTTGAACCTGTTGCTGCACTTCTATCAGTCAAAGGTGTCGCAAACAATGGTTTATTTGTTAAATCTCGAGGACCATGTAAGCCCTTTGGTTTATAATAATCCATATCACCACCAAACGTGTCTTTTCCTGTAAGGCTTAGAATATCTTTTGTGCTTCTTGATGGTTTTGAGACTTCGGAACAATGGCTATCATTACATAAATATGGCGAAGCTGTCCTGGAATCATATGATTTGGCTTGGTATGTATCAACATCCAAACTGTTTGATTTTTTGTAGTCATTTCTTGATTTTTTAACTCTGCTAGAACTTACATCGCCATTCAGTGCTAATCCGTCACCTACTTGTTCCCGGGAATCTGAAGAGTTTGTTGAAACCTCTTCACCGTTCACTTGAACTTTGGGTTTATCTTCACTTAATATGGCATCAACACTGACTTTCTCTTCTTTTTCCCATGTAGTTTCTAGAGAGTCATCATCAGTTTTTTCCTTTTTTTCTTCTTCGATTCCTTTGACTTTTTTAACTTTTCTCTTTTCTTTTTTCTTTGAATCAACTTCATTTATCTTAGTTTCTTCCTCAGCTTTAATTATTTCTTTTTCTTTAATTTCTGCTTCATCTCTCTCCTTTTTCTTCGTTTCTTCCTCTTTAGCTTTAGCCTTTTCATTTTCTGCAGCCTCTTCTTTTTCTTTATTTTCCTTTGCATCTAATTCTGCCTGTAACTTTTGTTTCTTTTCAGTGTCTTCCTTCTCTTTCTTTTGCTTAACTTCCTCTTCAGCTTTAAGTTTTTCGTTTTCTTTAGATTCAACCTCCTCTTTCTCAAACTTTTTCTTAGCTTCTTCATTAGCTGATATTTTATCTTTCTCAACTTTTTTAGCTTCTTCTTTTTCTTTCTTTTTCTTTGCTTCTTTGATGGTCTTTGACTTTTCTTTCTCTTTCTTTGCCACTTCTTCATTCTCTTTCTTTTCAGTTTCTTCTTGTTCTTTCTTTTTCTTGGATTCTTCTTTGATCAGTAACTGTTCTTTCATTTCAGCTTCTTCTTTATGTTTCTTTTCTGCTGCTTCTTTTTCTTTATTTTCAGCATCTTCCTTCTCTTTCTTTTTCTTTGCCTCTTCTTTAGACCTTAACTTTTCTTTTGCCTTCTGGTCAGTACCTGTTTTCTCTTTAATTTTCTTTGCATCTTCTTCGACCTTCGCCTTTTCTTTCTCTTTATTTTTAGCTTCTTCTTGCTCTTTATTTTCGGCATCTTCCTTCTCATTCTTTTTCTTTGCTTCATCTTCAGCCTTTAGTTTCTCTTTCTGTTTAACCTCTTCCATCAGTTTCTTTTGATTCGCCTCATCTTCTGTTTTTAATTTCTCTTTTTTATAAGCTTCTTCTATCTCTTTATTTTCAGTTTCTTCTTGTTCTTTTTTTTTCTTGGTTTCTTCTTCGATCTTTAACTTCTCTTGCATTTCAGCTTGTTCCTTATGTTTCTTTTCTGCTGCTTCTTTTTCTTTCTTTTCCGCATCTTCCTTTTCTTTCTTTTTCTTTGCCTCTTCTTTAGACTTTAACTTTTCTGTTGCCTTCTGGTCAGTATCTTTCTTTTCTTTCTTTTTCTTCGCATCTTCTTCGACCTGCGCCTTTTCTATCTCTTTATTTATAGCTTCTTGCTCTTTATTTTCGGCATCTTCCTTCTCTTTCTTTCTCTTTTCCTCGTCTTCAGCCCTTAGTTTCTCTTTCTTATCAGCTTCTTCTATCTCTTTCAATGTCGTTACATCCTCTTCAGCTTTTAACTTTTCTTTCTCTTTCTTTTCAGCTTTCTCTTGATCTTTCTCTTTCTTAGCATCCTTTTCGAGCTTTTCTTTCTCTTTCTGTTTAACATCTTCCATCTCCTTCTTTTTCTTCGCCTCATCTTCTGCTTTTAATTTCTCGTTCTTATCAGCTTCTTCAGTCTCTTTCAACTTATTTGCCTCAACTTCAGCCTGTAACTTTTCTTTCTCTTTCTTTTCTGCTTCCTCTTGATCTTTCTTCTTCTTAGCATCCATTTCGAACTTTTCCTTCTCTTTTTGTTCCGCATCTTCCTTCTCTTTCTTTTTCTTCGACTCATCTTCTGCTTTTAATTTCTTTTTTTTATCAGCTGCTTCTTTCACCTTTAACTTAATTGCCTCCTCTTCAACCTTTACTTTTTCGTTATCTTTCTTCTTAGCTTCATCTTGATCTTTCTTTTTCTTAACCTTCTTTTCTATCTCCTCCTTTAATTTTTCTTGCTCTTTCTTTTCCGCTTCTTCTTCATCTTTCTTTTTCTTAGCATCCATTTCGATCTTTTCTTTCTCTCTCTTATCAGCTTCTTCTTTATTTTTCAACTTGTTTGCCTCATCTTCAGCCTTTAACTTTTCTTTCTCTTTCTTCTCAGCTTCCTCTTGATCTTTCTTTTTCTTAGCATCCATTTCTATTTTTTCTCTCTCTTTTTGTTTATCGTCTTCCTTCTCTTTCTTTTTCTTCGACTCATCTTCCACTTTTAATTTCCCTTTCTTATCAGCTTCTTCTTTCTCTTTCAACTTGTTTGCCTCATCTTCAGCATTTAACTTTTCTTTCTCTTTCTTTTCAGCTTCCTCTTGATCTTTCTTCTTAGCATCCATTTCGATCTTTTCCTTCTCTTTTAGTTCAGCGTCTTCCTTCTCTTTCTTTTTCTTCGACTCATCTTCCGATTTTAATTTCTTTTTCTTATCAGCTTCTTCTTTCTCCTTTAACTTATTTGCCTCCTCCTCAACCTTTAATTTTTCGTTCTCTTTCTTCTTAACTTCATCTTGATCTTTCTTTTTCTTAACCTTCTTTTCCATCTGTTCTTTCTTTTTAAGTTCAGCGTCTTCCTTCTCTTTCTTTTTCTTCGCCTCATCCTCCGCCTTTAGTTTATCTTTCTTATCAACTTCTGTTTCTTTTAACCTATTTGCCTCTTCTTCAGCTTTTAATATTTCTCCCTCTTTCTCTTCCATTTCTTTCTTTACCTTTGCATCCTCTTCCACCTTTAGTTTACATTTCTTATCAGCTTCTTCCTTTTCTTTTTGCTTCTTTACGCCTTCTTCAACCTTTAATTTTTCATTATCTTTCTTTTGAGTATCTTCCTTCTCTTTTATTTCCTTTGCCTTCTCTTCGGCATTTAATTTTTCTTTTTCTTTCTTTTCAGCTTCTTCTTGGGTTTTCATAATCTTAGCATCTTCTTCGATCTTTAACTTTTCTTTTTCTATTTTGCCAACGTCTCCCTTCTCTTTATTTTTCTTCGTTTCATTTTCCGCCTTTAGTTTCGCTTCTTCCTTTTCTTTTAATTTCTTTGACTCCTCTTCAACCTTTAACTTTTCTTTCTCTTTCTTTTCAGTATCTTCCTTCTCTTTATTTTTCTTCGTCTCCTCCTCTACCTTTAATGTATCTCTATTTTTAGCTTTTTCTTTTTCTTTCAGCTTATTTGCTTCATCATCACCTTTTAACTTTTCTTTCTCTTTTTTGTCAACTTCTTCTTGATCTTTCTTTTTCTTCGCATCTTCTTCGATCTTTTCCAACTCTTTCTTTTCGACGACTTCTTTCTCTTTATTTTTCTTTGCATCCTCTTCTGCCTTTAATTTATGTTTCTCTTCTGCTTCTTCTTTCGCTTTCTCTTTAAACTTCTTTTCCTCGACTTCTGACTTAGAGTTTTCTTTCTCTTTTGTTTCAGCTTCCTTTTGATCTTTCTTTTTTTTCGCATCAACTTCGATCTTTTCTTTATCTTTCTTTTCGGTGTCTTCCTTATCTTTCTTTTTCTTAACCTCTTCTTCAGCCTTCAACTTTTCTCTTTCTTTCTGCTCGGCGTCTTTCTCGTTCTTTATCTTTTCATCTTCTTCGGCCTTCAACTTTTCTTCGACTTTATCTTCTTTATGCTCCATATTTAAAACCTCTTCGAATTGTTTTTGTTCTCTAAGCTTACAAGTTTTTATAACAAAATTAACATGTTTATTTAATGTTTCCAATGAGACAGATAAGTCTTCAAATTGCTTCATTTTTTCTTCTAATTCGATAGAAACAATGCATGTAGCCAATTTATCAAAGGTTTGTCTGTTGTTCGTTACATCTTCTAAGATTTGACTATACTCATCCTTTTTACAAAAAGTTTCAACCATTTTATCGCACACTATTTTTATGCCTGTAAGAGGATTTATAAAAAATTTAGATTTTTTCATTACTTCTTGCTCTATATCTTGAAGTCCTATTGATGAAATTGTATCGTTTAAGTGGGCTAGAGATGAATTTAAGCCTTGCAATATATTAAAATCACCATCTTTAATTTCTTTATGTTTCAAAGAAGATATGCAATCACTTAGAGGTGTAAGACACTTGCTCAAATTATAAATAACACCTGACTTAACTTCATCATATCTTTTAATATTTTCTCCAACTTCATTTATTTTTGCTGAAAACGTCTGAAGCTCTTGTTTTAATCTGTCTGGAATTTGGGTATCGGCTGCTTTATGAGCTTTCTCTACTCGTTGTTTAAGAGTTTTCAAACCTTTGGTAATCGAGGATTTTTCTTTTTCTACCATCTGTGGATTATAAATAGTGCTGATAATGTTTTCTGTAGCACTAGTCATAAATTTAATAGGCTCTTGCAAAGTGTCCAATTTTGCAACAAAGTCTTTTAAAATTGATTCTGAAATAGATTCTTTATTTTCTTCAATATTTTCTTCCAATAATTCAAATAATTTTTCTGCTGAAGTTTTTAAATCAACGATTGTAAGCATGCCCTTTTTCGGAATGCAGTCAGATTCACTAATTTTAATACCTAATAAATTCAATTTTTGTTTCAACTCAAATAGATGAACTTTGACTGGCACAGCAACTTTTTCTTTTATACCTAATTGTTCTTCTATTTCTGATAATTTAGCAGACAAAGCTACAAATGCTGCAGAAACAATCTCTAATTTCTGTTCTTTAGGAAAGTTAACAGAAGCTTCTTCCACTTTTAATTTTAGATTCCTGAGCGCTTCGGATAACTCTGATTTTTTCTTTGGAAGTTGTTCTTGGACTTGTACCACACTTGATATATTTTCAACGGCAGCTGCTAGAAGTTTAATTGGCTCCTCAAGAGCAGTCAATGTAGTTCTAGATATTTCAGGAAACACATCAACTTCTTCGGAAATGCTTAAGTTTTCAGTATTCTGCAATCCTTCTTTAAGCTGATCTAAAGGTGCAGTTAATTCAAGTATGGACATGATACCCTTTTGGGCCACTATTCCTATATCTTCAGTTTGAAGCTTGAGAACTCCAACTTGATTTTGCAATTCAAGCAATGGTTGCCCAAGTTGTTTTAAGATTTTCACATTTACATTTTCTTTTGAAGATTTGATTTTATTTTCAATTTCAGTTAATTTACCCGATAGTTTATTAAGTGGTTCAGAAATTACAACTGCTTTTTTGTCCTTCATTTTTATTGAACCTTCCTCAATTGTTGATTTTAGTAACTTGATAGCTTGCAGAACCTTGGGTTTTTCTTGTTCTAAAACTTTAGGATTTTGAGCTTCGTTCGTCAAAGTTTCTGTGATTGCCGTCAAAGCTTTTAATGGCTCTTTAAGTTTAGTTAAGATTTCTAGAGATTCTTTAGGAAGTTCAAAGGACTCAGTGAGTGATAAATTTTCAACGTTTTGAATTCCATCATTTACTATTTCTAAACATTGAGCAATGTTTAGTACAGAAAGCACTCCAATTTGAGTATTAGGTTCTATATTTTGAGAGTGCAATTTCAATATCTCAACTTGACTTTGTAATTCGTTGAGAGGTGTTTTGAATTGTTGTACTACCCGAGATGTTTCAGTTACTTTGGGTTTTTGCAGAGCTTCTTGAATCTCAGCAATTTTAGCGTTCAGTTTTTGAAGGGGTTGAATTATTGTCTCCTCAAATTGTACAGGAGGAATAATTTCTGAACAAACTTCAATCTCAGACTTAACGAATTTTAAAGATTGCAGCATTTTAGGAATTTCCTGTTCTATTTGACCTGGTTTCTGCAGACATTTCGTAACATTTTCTGTTGCTGCAGCTAAAGCCTTAAATGGTTCCTCTATAATGCTCAATACTTCTTTAGATTTGCTAGAAAGCTCGACAGTTTTATCTTTAACTATAAGTTTTTCAATATTTTCTAAACCAATATGGAGGTCTAACAAAGGTCCGGCAAGTTCTAAAAATGGAACAGCCTTTTGTTTTTCTTCTGGTTTAAGGTCAGTTGACTGGATTTTCATTAATTCTACTTGACTTTGAATCTCATTCAAAGGTAATTTGATTGATTTGATAAGCGGTAAGGTAGCATTTTCAATTGGTTTTGGTAGACTAATTTTCTCTTGCATCTCCAATACAGTTACTTTAAGAATATTTAATGGTACTACTATTTTCTCTGCAGTTTTTAATTCTGATGGTTTAACAACATCTCTTTCTATAGTTATCTTAAGAACTTCCAGAGCTTGCAACAATTTCGGACCCTCTTGCTCCATAATAGTTGGATTTCGTGCAACTTTAGCGATACTTTCCGCTACAATTGCTAAATTTTTCAATGGTTCTTGAAGATTTTTGACCATTTCTTTTGCTTCGCTTGCTAGTTCTCCTGTTTCCTCTGTCATGATTAGGTTCTCTACAGTTTGTATGCTTTCATTTAATTGTGCTAATGGTTTTTCTAACTCGATTACCGATAATACACCTGATTGAGTTTCTAATTTTACATCTTCTGTTTGCAACTTTACTACTTCTACTTGATTTTGAAGTTCATTTAATGGTGATCGAAGCATTTTCAAAATCATCAAAGATTCACTTTCTTTTCCAGGGCTGCACCGTTCTATTTTTTCTTGAATTTCTGCGAGTTTTGCCGACAATTTTTTCAATGGTTCATTCAATACTTGAACTTGCTCATCTGCTAGAGTACAAACTGCTTTATTAACTGTTAGTTTAAGGGCTTCCAGCACCTTACATACTTTTGGATTTTCTTTTTCTAGAGCTTTCGGTTTTTGTAAAACTTTAATTATACTTCCTATCATTACTTTCATGGTTTTCATAGGTTCTTCGGTCATCTTAAGAGTATCTCTCGACAGTTTCGTGATAACTGGAATATTTTCATTTTCAATTAAATTTTCGATTTCGATCAATCCTTCATTTATGTCGTCAAAGTGTGCCGACAACTCCGAAATCAGTAACACAGGTTTCTTAAGTTTATTTTTAACATCTTTAGATTGGGTTTTCAGAGACTCTACTTGCATTTTGAGATCAGTAATAGGATCTTTAATTGCTGCAATTAATTCTCTGCTTTCTTTTATCTCTGAGGTTTCTTTCTGTAACTTTTCTTGAACTTTACTAATTGTAGCCGTCAAAAACTCCAATGGCTTTGATATACTCTCCACGGCTTTTATTTCTGGATTATTGTTAAGAAGCATTTCTATGTTAGATTTAAGAATAGGCAGTGCTTTTTGTAGTTCATACTGTTCGATAGTTACTTCTTTTGGAGTCTGATTATTGGAAGCTACCCTATCGACAATATCCACTATACTCTGTAGTGGTTCTTTTAAAATATTCAGTTTTTGGCCAGTTTCCTCCGTCAGACTTGACGCAGTATGTTGTTCGCCCAAATTATCAAGCATACTTAATTTCTCAATTAAAAGTTGTAAGGGTTGTTCCATTTCAATGATATTAATAACAGCTCTTTGGGAAAGAGGTTTATTTTCTTCAATTTTAGACTTTATATTTATAAGATTGGTGTGCAAGACTTTAATTGGTTCTCTAATCACTTCGGCAATTGGCTTTTTCTCTTTCTTTTCAAGTTCGGCTTCAACTTCCGTTATAGTCGTAGATAACTTCTGAAGTGGAATGTTTAATAATTCGTAAGTCTTTGTTTGAGGTAGGGTATTAGAAATATTATCAACCCTCTGTTTTAACACCTTAAGTGCACTCATTATTTCTGATTTCTTATCTTCCAACAAACTTGCGTCTTGAATAACGTCGGTGATATTTTCTGATGCCTTAGCTAGCGCTACTAAAGGTACTTCTATTGTATGTAGAACTTCTTTGATATCTTTTGGAAAGTCAATTATTTTTTCGGTCATAGTCATACTTTGTAAGGATTCACATCCCAATTTTAAGTCTTCTAAAGGCTTTGTCATTTCATTTAGAGAAAGAATTCCTTTTTGGGGTGTGCTACTAATATATTTCTCATATGCCTTTAGATTTCCGAAATGAATTTGTAAATTAGTTATTGGTAGTTTAATTAAATTTACAGCCTCATGTATATTATCAACTATTTGAGCTTTCTCAATTTTTTCTTCAATGGTGCTTATTTTAACAGATAACATATTCAGAGGTTGCTCAATTATTTGTGCAGATTGTGTGGTAGGTTTTTCTAAGCAAGCTTTATCAATTGATATTTTAAGAGCATGTAAAGCATTTAATATATGTGGCCTTGCCGTTTCAAAAATCTCTTGTTTTTCAGCAGATTGTATGGCAATTGATGTGATTGCCACTAACTCTTTCAAAGGTTGTTCTAAACTATTCAGAGCTTCTTTAGTTTTTATATCAGTACCTGACATGTTTTCTGTCAAAAGAATTTCTTCCACCTTTTGCAAATCTTCGTTCAATTCTTCCAAAGATGAAGTCATTTCTACTAGTTCCAAAATTGCTCTTTGAGGTCCTATTTTGAAACTATCTTTTTTGGAGTTTAGCAACTTTACTTCTGTTTGCAACTGATTAAGAGGTTGTTTTAGTTGTTTGATGCTCCCCAATAATTCACTGTCAACTTGACCATCAGCTTTACATAATTCTTTTTGAACTTCGCTTAACTGTGTAAATAATGCTTTAAGAGGTTCGCTTACAATTTTAACTGATTTAGATTTTGGCTCTTCCAACTTAACAATTTCAACAGCTGATTTTAAAGTGTCCAAAGTCTTTTGAAGTTCCACCTTCTGGGTTTCTAAATTTTGTACGTCGTTTGAGGCAACTACCACGTTTCTAGTAATTGTCGCCAGAGATATCAACGGTTCTTGAAGGGCCTCTAAAACCTGTTGAGTTTCTTTTGGAAGTTCTGAGAGAGCTTGTGAATTGGCTATATCTTGGGCTGATTCTAAACTAGCTTCCAAATGTTCCAAAGTTGGTGTCAGTTGTTGTAAAGCAAGAAGACCTTTCTGAGGTGAGGCTTGTATATCACTAATATTACTTTGCATTGCATTTATTTCCATTTTTAAGCTGTTCAGAGTTGTTTTTACTACATTGACAATGGGATAGTTAGCCACTTCTTTAGTTTCTAAAGCTTGTTCGATTTCAGCAAGTTTAGCAACAAGAGCTTTTATTGGCGTATACATTACAGTAGCAGATTTAGTTTCTGGTTGCAAGATTGCAACTTTTTCGACGTCAGATTTGAGAAGATGCAATGCTCTCTGCAATTCTTTCTTTTGAATTTCCATTATTTCTCCTTTTTCTAAAGTTGGAGCTATTTTATTTACAACGACAGACAATGATTGCATTGGTTCTTGAATAGTTGTCAAATAGTTTTTAGTCTCTACTGGAAGTTCAACCATATTTTCAACCAACGCTAAGTCGCAGACTTGCTGTAAACTCGTATTCAGATTTTCCAAAACTTCAGAGAGAGTTACAATGCTGGAGACTGCTTTCTGTGGGGTAGATTTAATGCTAGTCAATTGAGTTTTGAGAATTTTAACTCCTACTTGAAGCTCATTCAATGGTATTTTTATTAAATTTATTTCCGATGTTACCTTATTCTCTTCGACTTTCTTCTCGATATCATGTTGTATTTCTGATATTTTGGCAGACATGCTCTTAAGAGGTTGTTCTAATATTTGAGTTGATTTAATTTCCGGTGAAATAATAATGTTTTCAATATCAAGTTTTACTGTTTCTAGTGCAGTGTGAAGTTCTGATTTTACTAGCTCTAAAAGTCCGGGTTTACTCATGGCATTAGAAATATTTTCTACTGCTGTTGCTAAGCATTTCAGTGGCTCTTCCAAAACTTTCAAAACTTGTTTGGTGTCTATGGATAGGTCGGCAACACTTTCCCCAGCCACAGCGTCTTCAATACACTGCAAGCTCTCGTTTAGCTCATCAATTGATTGGATCATTGAAGTTACTCCTAGAATGCCTTGCTTTGGAGCACTAGTTTCAGTGATTTGGGTTTCAATTATTTGTATGCCCATTTTTAGTTTAGTAAGAGGCTGTTTCAAGAGTTTGATTATAGCTATAGATTCTTCTTTTAGTTTTAATATTATAATTTCTTTTTTACTTATCTCCGCAATTTTAGCTGACAACTTTTTTAATGGTGCTACAATTTCAACCAACTCTGCTTGTGGTTCTTGTAAAATTACTTTGTCTATACTTTCTTTGAGGTATTCTAGTGCTTTTTGCATTTTTGGCTTCGCTTGCTCAGCTATTTCGGGGCTAAGAGAGCTTTGCGCAAAGCTTTCTGTAAGCACTGCTAGAGCTTTCAATGGTTCCTTTACAGCCACTAACATTTCTTTGCCTGCTTGAGGAAGCTCACTAACAGTTTCTGTCATTATTTTTTCAACATTATCCAAGCCCTTTTTCAAATCGTCCAAACTACTTTGAAGCTCTACTACTGATGACAGCGCCTGTCTCACCATGCTTCCTTCTTTTACATTTACTTTTGACACATTTAATTGTATCTGCAACACATTCAAGGGCTCTTTTAAAAGGTGTATCATTTCTGTAGATTTATCTTTCTCTGATACTTCCGAAATTTGTTCTATTTTCGCTGATAGTACCTTTAAAGGTTCAGAAATATTTAAAGTGCAAATATTAGGTTTCTCTTGTATTATTTTATCAATATTTTCCTTAACACAGCTAAGAGCATTTTGTAGGTTTGATTTTTGTTTCTCCAGCGCTTTTGGCTTTTTCATTAATTGCGTGACAGTTTCAGTTACCACTGCTAGAGATTTTATTGGTTCCTCTAGCATTCTAACTAAGTCTTTGATTTCTTCTAGAGACTCTGTTGGTACTGCCTCTTCAAGTTTTTGAAGTTCGCTGTTAATTTCGCCGAAAGATTCAGTTAATTTAACCATATCAAGTAAAGCTTTCTGTGGAGTACCTTTAACTTCTTCGATTTTCATTTTCAAAGCAATTAAGTTTGTCTTCATTTCGGTCGTGGTAGCTTTGAGTTTATTGAGAGCTCCTAAACTTTCACTTATTTGAGCTGATTTAGGTTCTTCATCTAACATTTTCAAAAGTTCACATATACCATTTTTCAAATTTTGTAGAGATTGTTCTACGGCTTCTGCTTTCTGGAATTTTGAAGGTTGAACATTATCTTCAATATTTTTGTTAAATTGACTTAAAGCTCTCTGAAGGTCAGGCTTCTTAGCTTTAAATAAGTCAGCGTGCTGAATAACCTGTCCGGTTTGCTCAATAATAACATGTAAAGCTTGCATAGGTTCTTCCAGTACGCGAAGAACTTCCAGTGTTTCATTTGATAATGTTTTAACTTCTTCTAATTTAAGCATTTCCATCTTTTCTAAGCTTTTGTTGAGTTTGTTTAAGGGCTGCTCTAATGTAATAATTGAAAGTATATCTTTCTTAGTATCTGATTGCATATCTTCAGCTTGTAACTTTATAGCCTGTACTCCATTCTGAAGATTATTTAGTTTTGATTTGAGAGATCTTGCTGCTTTGAGAACTTTATTCCCTTGTAGTTGTAGATCGCTCAATATCTCGCCAATTTTCGCGGAAAGCTGTATTAATGGCTGATAAATGGCTTTAACTTGAGCGGCATTGAAAACTTCAACAGACACTTTATTAATATTAACTTTAACTGTCTCAAGTGCTTGAATTAAATCGACTTGTTTTGCTTCCGACTCTTCAATAATATTCACAGTGCCTTCTGTTGCTAAGAGCAATGTTTGAATTGGATCTTTTAGTCTCTCAAAAATTTCTTTTGGCACACCAGCTTCTTCATCTGTTACAGAAACAACTGTATCCAATTGTTTATTTAAGTCCTCTAGGCATGGTGACAGTTTTGATATAAACAAAATAGCGTGTTTTTCGGTTTGATTAATATTTTCGCACTGTATTTTAGAAATTTCTATGATACTTTGCAAATTGTTAAGGGGAAGTTTTACTAAATTTACCGATTCAATAACTTCACTGCGTTTAGTTTCTTTTTGAATGTATTGCTCAATTTTAACAATGTTTCGAGAAAGAAGTTCTAGCGATTCGAGTAAAGGATTCAAACCCTTATGTTCAGGTTTAGCTTTTACTATTTCACATGCTTGCAGATGAAGATCTTTTAACGTTTCTACCAGTTGATGTATGTTAGTTTTCAATGTTGATTTGGCTTGTAAAGTATTTGTTACACAATTAACTGACGCTGCCACTTCTAGTAATGAAGATTGCATGCGTTTTAGCTGATCCTGGATATCTGTAGATAAAACGAGTGTATCATCAGATTCCGCCAATTTTTCAACAAACTCAAGTGCATCTGATAACTTATCTAGGGACTCTGATAGATTTCCAAAAGCCAATGCTGGATTTGGTTGATCATTTTTCAAGCTACTTGATTGTACTTTTAATACTTCTATAGAACTACGAAGCTCTTGCAAAGGTTCTTTTATAAGTACTAATGTCTTCAAACTTGTATCTTGTATGGAAGCCTTTGCGATGTGATCGCAAATCTCAGATAATTTAGCAACTAACGAATTGAGTGGAATAGATAATTTCTGCACTTTTTGAATTTCTGGTGAGTTTACAACTTTTTCTATTTCTTGTTTCGTAATTTTGACCGCTGCTAAAGACTCTGACATTTTCGTAGATACTATTTCAGGTTTCTGAGCACATTCGCTTATCTGCCCAACAATTATGCCCATTCTCTTTAACGGTTCTTGAAGAAGTTCTAATGTTTGTTTGCCCAGTTCTTCCGAATTAAGAATTTCTGTATTCTGTAAAGCGATGTTTATATCTTCTAAAGGTTTTGCTATTTCGATAATTGATGCAACACCTCTCTGAGGTTTAGTGCTTTCTGTTTGCAATTTCAAAACCTCTACTCTAGATTGAAGATCATTCAAGGGCACTTTTACAGCATCTATGGCTTGTGTCAGTCCTTCTTCTTTCGGTGACTTCCTTAAGATAATTTGAGTATTTAAAATTATAGACGTCAAAGCTTGTAAAGGCTTTAAAAGTACTGCTATATTCTGTGACGTTTCAGTCTCTCTGCAAATTATATCAGAAGCTTCTTTGAGGTTTGTTAAGCTTTGTAGAACATCTGATTTTTGTTTTTCAAACGCTTTTGGTTTTTTTCCTAAGGAATTTACTTTTTGAACAGATGCTGTAAATGATTCAATCGATTCTTTAAGACCTTCAATAGCTATTTGTGTTTCGTTTGTAACATCTATGGTTTCTAGTGTCTCAAGCGAGGTGTTCAAATCAGCAATTGGATTTGAAAGTTCGCTTATGGAAATAAACACTTCTTTAATATTTGGTTTGGCATCTTTCATGGCAACTTTTGTGGCTTCAACTACAGTATCAAGTGAAATTATTGAAGATTTTAACATTTCTTTTAGTTTCAAAGTAATTTTAGGTATAGTGGATTCCATATTCTTAAATGTTTCTAAAACTGCAGATAATTCTACTGACAAATTTTCAAATGAATGTGCCAGACAACTCTCTGATGAAGCAAAACACACTTTGTCTACATTTGTTTTTAGCTCTTCCAATGTTTCTTGTAGATTCAAAATTTCTTTCTTCTTATCTGGTGCATTCTCTAAGCATTTTAGCATTTGTGCAGTTTTTATTAATTGTTGGTCAATGTTTTTAAAGTTTTCTAAATCTTCCTCGCAAGGAATTTCTATTTCTTCTCTAAGTAGCTGAGATTTAATTTGCGCTAAAGATTTTTCTAAATTTGTTACTGGACTTTCCAACTTTATCAAGCTTAATAAAGGATCTTTCTCCTCTAATTTCAGGTTCTGAAAGACTTGAAGGTTTCCCATCAACGCTCTCTTCAAACTCGCAAGGGGTTCTTCTACAACTTCTATTGATGCCACAGCTTGTTGATACTCTTCAATTTGGCAGCATATATGGTCCTCAATTTCAGAAATCTGTCCCAATAAACGTCGCAATGGATCTGATATCAAAGGAACTTTCTTGAGCTCTTCTGATGTTAAAGACGGTTCTAGTTTGCACTTTAATTCTTCTAAGCCCTGGCATACCTCGGTTTTTAAAGCAGTGGTAATTTGATATTTCGGGTACTGATTTGCAATTTTCTCGGCAACTATAGTCAAAATATGCACAGGTTCTTTTAAGATGTTTAGTTTTTGTACTTCACTTTGAGGTAATTCATTTTCTAGAGCATTATTAATGCCTTCATCAAGTAGTTCTAATGTATTACTAATATTAATGATGTTCAAAACAGCTGCCTGAGTCTTCGGTTTAATATTATCTACAGATAGTTTTAATGAATTTAGTATTTTTGTGAGATCAACAACAGAGCTTTGTAGTGATGTCAGTTGTTCATGAGATTTTGTCTTTTCTTGTATAGCTTCATCAATCTTTTCTAGAACTGTTGATAGAGAGCCTGACATAGATTTTAAATTTTGGGAAAATGATTCCAGAGCACTATTTTTCGCAAAATCTACTGATAATTTTTCTGTAGCGATCTTCATTTTACTTAAACTAGTTTTTAAATCTTTCTTGTGGATATCCAAGGATACGTTGTTTCGCAAATCGTTTGAGAGGGTATCTATATTTTCCGACAAGTTTTGAAGATTCTGTTGGAATGTTTCTGTGTCCTTGATAGACTCATTAGGAATATTTTCTAACGGCACATAAGGAATGATTTTAGATAGAGTTGATAACTGATTACCTAAAGAAGTTACTGCTAAAAAGCCAGAAGTTGTTGCAATTCCCATCTGTTCTGCCACTTTTTGTAAATCGTGGACTTTTCCCATAAGTTCATTTAAAGGAGTAACTAATGTGTTTGCTAGACTTAACTCTGGCTCATCTAAGAGTGTTTCAGTGATGGCTAATTTACCAGATAATGTCTGCAAATTGTCACATAAAGTCTTAATTACTGGAGTTTGTAAGTTTGATAGGTTGAGTTTTTCGACATAATTTCTTGTGGCATGCAATTCTTCTTTGAAATAACACTTTTCTTTCTCTGATAAATGAGCTTTTTGAGGAGTAACTTCTATAGATTTCATTGCAGTGGCAAGTTGTTTTATAGCTTCTGGGACAGTGCAAAGTTTCGCATATTCTTCTTGACTTATATCTGGTGTTGTTCCAATTGTCTGTAGATTTTCAGGTTGTAAGGTTTTTTGGAAGTTCAAAAGGACCTCTTCCAAATCTAACAAAGATGGAGCTATCTTTTCTGCAACACCAGTGAGTTTGATATTTTGTTTTTGGTAAGATCTTACACTGCTAAGAATATTCTGAATTGGTTCTATTAATTTCTTAATAGCGACTAAATCGCGTCTCTCTTGTTTTAATTCTGGGCAAGAATCTGTTACAGCTTTAGCTAATTTTTGAATGCTTATTTCTAATTCTATAATTTGTTTTGCTTCTGAAATATTTCCATCGACCGTAAGGGCTGTCAAAGCTGCTGTTTGAATGTCTTTGAGTGCACCTACTAATGCTGGATTCTTAAAATTATTAATATCCATTTCCTTTTCAGCTTGTTGAGAGCATTCTCGCAAATTGGTCAATTGGTTCGAAACATTTTCGAAAATATTGCAGCCCTTTTGAACATTTTCTTCTAATAATGGCATTAGTTCTTTAATTGGTTTTTCTAATAATATAATGCCTGGAATATTTTTGTTTTTCTTCAGTTTCTTATCTAATATGTTAACATTTTCCGATAATTTTTCAAGTTTTTGTTTTACAAAACGTTTTTCTGAAACAATAGCTTGTACATCTAAAATTGATTTTGTTAAATTTTCTAGAGATTCGGCAATTTTTTGTACAATCGATTCTTCTGCACATTTTTGGTCTTGCAAGACAGTTTTCATACATATGCTAATGATTGTGCTTTGCAAAGAATCTATTGGTTCTGAAAAGTCAGATATCGTGAGATTTTCTTCACTTTTCTGCTTAGATATTTCTAAGATATGATTAAAGGCATTTCCAATTCTTTCTAACGTAGGCAATTCTTCAGGTACAGATTTGGCTTCCACTGCGTGTTGGAGTTTATGCTGAAGAGTAAGCAGAGGGTCTTGTAGTAAAGATAATAAATGTAAATTTCCTAGTGGTTGATGTTTAATCGTTAACACAAACTTAATTAAATCTTTAAGTGGTGTATTTATTTTTTTGAGTTCACTAACATCTTCAACAGTTTTCGGTTTTTCAAATATTATATGAGCAAATTCTATTGCTTTGCTTAGTTCATTTAACTGTTCTTGTGTAGATATAGCAAACGAATGGTCATGCACTTTTGTTAGAACATCGGTGGCATTTTCTTTGACTGTATAAGTGAGGACATTAATATTGCCTTGCAGAATTTGTAGATTATGGTCAATCTCGTCGACGTTCGAAGTTGTTTGCTCAAGAGTATTTGAAATATTGCCAATAGACTCAGCTAGATTCTGAATGAGCTTAACCTCTTCAGTTTTTACATCAGCTTCATTTAAATTTCCTACTTTTTCAATAATGCATTGTATTGGTTTTTGCATTTCTGATAGTACTTGCATTTTTATTTCTGATGGTGTTTGAACAGATTTTGCGACGCATTTTTCTAATTTCTGTAAAGACTTTGTAAATTCTCCAACAATCTCTATTTTTTTGGATAATTCTTGCGCAAACAACATCTTTTCTTTTTCTAGAACTTTTTCTACTGTTCTAGAAACGTCTTGTAGAGGTTCCAGCAAACCCTTAACTTGAGAATCTTGGTTAATACTAGCGACAGCCACTTTAAGTTTATTGGACGTTGCTTCCATTTTCTCTATTGCCAAATTTTTGTTTTCTCTAAAATCACTATCCAAAGAACTATTTAATTCTTCCATGCAATCCGCAGATTTTTGTAGTATATTTAGTTCGTCGGTAGACAGCTTATCACTTTTTTCTTGTAAAATATTTCCGACTATAAATTGTAATGCTGTTAAAGGTCTTGGTAGTTCAGTTATCAAAATCTTGTAAGATTTATTTTCTGGTTGAACATCAAAAGATGAAATGGTTTCTTGTAAATTTTGTAAATTTTCCCGCATGCTCTTTAATGGAATTGCCACTTCTTTTGGTTTTTCGACCTCTTCCTTTTGAGATAGCTTTAGAATATTCAGATTGAGCGTTGAAATAACCTCAACTAACTTTTTGGCTGAGTTGTTTTCAGATGTATTTGAGGTTGAATTTTCAAATTCTTTTGTAGCATCGAAGAAGATTTTAACATTCGAATCTTCAGGATTTTCAAATGGATTTTGGGACGATTTAATGTACGTTTCTATTGCTTTAGTAGCTTTAGCTATTGCTTCGACAGTACATCTTTCTCCCTCATTTCCACTAGCCTGGGTTTCTTTAATATATTGCAAAGTTTGATCAAACGTCCGAATAAACTCAGGTATATAGGATTGCTTAGTTTGTGACAATTTCGGTACATTAATTTTTTCAAGATCTCCTTTCATCCTGTTCATTGATTCTCCAACTTCTTTTAAAATATTCTTAACGAACTGAGTCTGATCTATGAGAGTAGGAATATTTTCCACCAAGTTTATAACATTTTTGACTGTTTCTTCTAAAGGTTCAATTATTTCTTTAATTTGAGATTCCTGTTTAATAGCAACAACAGCAATGCGCAAATCTTCTATAGTGCTCTTAACACTTTCAACGGTTGCTGATGGCATATCCTTACTATCTTCAGATGGAATGTTTTGCGTGTTGACTAAATAATTATTTAATTCTTGTAATGTTTTCTCTGCTACCTGTATAGCACGCTGCTCTTCACTGTACAATTTCTTTGTATCAATTTTATCTGTCAAATTTTCACATATGATACTTTCAAGAGCAATTATGGATTTTTCCAATTCATTTATGGCCGCTTTCTTTTCATTCGGAATATCCTGTTTTTCAATAACAGCAACTGACCTTTGAAGATCCTTCAAAATTTTTACCATAGGTATATCTTCCTTCAGAATATCTTTTGATACTTCCTTTAGAGTTTCCAGTTCCTTCAGTGGCTCTGCAGCTGTTGGTGATTCTTGTTCTACTACTGCTTCAGACTTTCCTGCTACTTGCAGTTCTATTTTCTTCGGTGCTTCTTGAACAGTTTGGTCAGACATCTTATAGAATATAATAATTGTTGAAGCAACATCTTCTATATGCTCCACTATATGCTTTATGTTAGAATCTTGAACTATCAGAGCAGCAACTACTTTCAAATCGCTTACGTCTGTTAATATTTTTTCAAACTGACCTTCATCAGTTACAGTATCTACTTTCTCTGAAGACTGATGGTTTTCAATAAACCAATTTATTTCCTGAACAACTTGTTCAGATATTTTAACTATTGCCCTTTCCTCTGAAGAAATTTTACCTATGTTTGCGGTAGAAGAAATTATGTCTTGAATTTCAGCAAGTTGCTTCTCAATTGGTTTTAAGAGTTGATTGCGACTCTCGGAAATTTTCGATTTACATCCAGTGATTAACATTTGCAAATGTTCAAAGGATTTTAATATTGGGTTTATAACTGTTTCTTGGATGTCTTCTAAAATCTCGGAATTAGTTTCTTCACCTTCTTGAATCTCTGTACTTCCTGATAAAATTTCTTGCACTTTCTCTGAACCTGCTGTAATAATTTCATCAACTATTTCTTTAAGTTCATCTGCTGCAACGAAAGGAGTTTCAAGGGCAGCCTGTTTAGCAACTTCAGGGGTTTCCAGAGTTATTAATTCAGTTGGTTTAACAGGTCTCACGGAATCATCTAATGTTCCAGAAATTTCTTCTTTTACAACAATTTCTTGGATTTTAGGTACTTCAATACTAAGTGGTTTGACTTCTGAAGTTTTTTCATCAATACTTCTTGAAGCAGTTTCTTCTGTTGGTTCAGATTGTTCTATTACCTTTTCTTCTACATATTCCTCGGATGAAGAAGGTAACGCTTCTTCTTTTTTCAAAACTATTAAGATTTCCAAGCTATCGCCTTTTCTAAGAATTGGAAGAGGTTCATCAATTTTCTTTTCTTCGCTTTCTTTATCATCTTGTTTCTGGATAGTTGGAATGTGTACAATTGTTATGTGCAATTCCTCGAGTAATTTTGCAACTTGTTTCAATGGTGACTCTCGAAGTTCAGTCTTCGCCATCAGTAATTGATTTATAGAACGATTTGCTACTTCAACCTTTTCAGGATGAGGCACCTGATCTTGTTTTTTACAAACGAGTATTTCCTTAATACTTTTTATGCAGTTCAAGATTTCCTTATTATAGATCTGTTCAGAAGTAGTAAAGATATTTTTTTTACCTATATTTTCCATAGTATCTTCTAACGCAAGGAAGCTATCGTGAAGTTTAGTTAAAGTTGCTTCTCTTTCTTGATTTGGAAGTGCTGATGCAATATTAATGAGTTGCTTAATTGGTGTAATTAATTCATCGTTACTAAGTTGTGCTACTAAACAAATTCGTTGTGATTTTTCTAATTCAATTGTTATAATTGGTGTCAATTTGGTTATATTTGTCAAGATGTCCATCATTTGTCTTGTTGAAGCATTTGGAGATAAAGTTTTCAGTGTAAGTTTCAAAGCTTTCAAACATTCCTGGTTATTATTTTCTGCAGTTCTAATCTTATTTTCATCATATTCTGATAGTTGGAGACCAATAGAATTATTAGAACTTTCTAAAAATCGGGCAATGTTTTCTAATAGTATTTGGTCCTCTTCTAATACTTCTGCTTCTAGTAAATCATTTGAAGACATCTGCAATCCATATAAAGATCGTTGCAATTTGAGTATTTGTGTTTTGTCAATACTAGAAGATTTAATAATTGCCAAATTTTTAACCAGATTTTGAGCAGAGTCTGACACCGCTTGAATTTTTTCAGCTTTCTTCACTCTCTCTTTAAGTTCACGTGATGCTATTTCATCGAGGGATTTTTTAACTTTTCGACAAATTTCCCTGATATTCTTAGAAATTTGGGTTGCACATTCCTGCTTCAAAACATCCTCTACGGAATCTTTGACTTTTATTATTTTTTCTGTTGAACCTTTTAGATATGAATCTACCAATTTTAGGACGTCTGCAACTTTTTCAATACGTGCTTGTTCAGTAAGAGGAAGAGCTTCTTGAGATTCCAAAATTTGTTCAAATGAAGGAATATTGTTCTTAAGAGTTTCAGCTAAAATGTATTTATTGGTGTTTTGATCAATTGCATTCGCCGACATGTGTAATTGTTTAAGTGGTTCAGATAAAATGCCTTTCAATATAGCAGGAGTTTCAATTTTTGCAATTTCTCTTTTAGGCACTTCTACAAATAGCTTATTTATTGATTCTAACATATTTTTTAAAGGTTCTATAACACTAGCACATTCTTTTACATCAACTATTAATGAGATGGCTGAATCAAAGGACTCTATAATAGGTTTCGCTTTGTCTGGAATTGCCTGTTTGTTGTCCAAAGCTTGCGTATCTTGTAAGAAGGTTTTAAATTGGTCCAATGTTTCCGTTAGTTTTTCTACTTTTTCTTGGTTTTCAACTTGCATACAGGTAGGTTCTATTTTCTCTAACCTTGAAGAAATAGCTTGCAAACTACCTTGTAAATTCCTTACGATAGGTTTTTCTTCTACCCACGCTGGATGTGTTTCATATACCAATATATTCTTTTGTAAATCATGCGCCGATTGTGACATTTTTTCTAGGGGGTTGTGCGCAATTTCAACCGCTGGGCTTTCAATTTCATGATGTTCTTCTTTGGCGAAAGATGTTTGATTCAGAGCACTTTCAATACCACCTAAAAATGATTTTAAAGATGTCACTATATGTTTTATAGGAGACTCCCTAGGAACGCTTTCTATTTGTTCTTTAAGTTTGTCAATATTTTGTACAAGCGTTTCCATTGCAACCGAAATTTCTTCGTGTGGTCTTTCAGTGAATATTATATCCTTGATTTCATTAAGTGATGAACCCATTGGTGCTAAAGGTTGAATATCTTCCAATTGTATATCATAATTATTCTTTTCAAGAGATAATATTTCTAATGCATTAGAAAGAGGCTCCTGAAGAGCGGCCATTTCAGTTTTCAAATGTTCATCTGTTATATGACTGATGAACAATTCCATTTCCTTTAACGGCTCTTCTATAGCTTTAAATGACGTTACTCTAACTTCCTGTTGGTTTTCAATAACCAATATACTCTCACTCAATTTCTTTAATGGTTCTGATAATGTCTTAATTTCCACAATATCTTGTACGGTAATTATAGGCTCTTCTTTAGCTTCAAACAAACCTGTTCCCTTTATTTTTTCAACACATTCAATAACTTGTGTAGCTTCATCTATAATTTGGCTCCTGGGTCTCAAATTTTCCGTAGATTCGATACTGGCTTCTTGTTGAAGCGTGGCCAAGCATTTTTCTAAATCTTGAACTGTGGCTACAAACGCTTTTCCCATGTCTGGAATATCTAACTGCTCTGGTGTTGGTTCCGCCATTATAGGTAAATCTTGAATCGTTGCTATACATCTCTTTAAATCAGCGTAGCTTGGTGATGCTTGTTCTTCATGCTGGCTTGGAATATCTGAGAGTTCTTCCAAGTTTTCCTCGAGTAGCTGCTGCTTTGGTATAACTTTCTCTTCGAGAGGTTTCATTGTTAATGAAGCTAGTTCTTGGTCAGTAGGGATTTCGTTAATTTCTTGCAAGCCACTATCACGCACGATATCGGTTTCCCTCGTATCTAGTTCTTGGACTAATATTCCCATATCTAAGGGTTCGAGTAGTAGACAAACGTTCTCTTTGACCTCACCAGCTCGCGCTTTCAAAATTGAAAAAGGCATAAGCAAATTCATATTTTCTTGCATTGGTTCGTCCAATATGATGCAGTTTTCTAGTATTCCCAAACACGCTATTGCATCATCTAACATTTCTAAAGAAGTAGTAGGAGTAACACCCAAAATCAAATTATTTAACATATCTAATGGTTGTGCTAGGTTTTCTAAAGCCAAAACTGCAGTTTCTGAATTAACTTCAGAACACTTTTGAACGGTACTTGCAAAATCTTTTTGCAAAGTTGATAGCTGCCTCAGAGTTTCCAAAAGTTTAGTATCTATAACAGTATGCTGGGCGGCTTCGATATTAAATAAGAAGTCTTGCACAGATCTAGAAATATTTTCGACCACTAATTGGCTGACTTGGTCCAAAACATCCTTAACCACTTCTTGTGGCGTTGAAATTTCTTCAATATGTGGTTGGACCTCCGTGACGGAAACATTTTTACCCAGTTTAGATAGACATTCAACAATTTCTTCGACAGATTGTTTCATAGTTTGCAATACTTTAGATTCGTCTACTTGAATTGTCGGCGATGCTACAGATTCTACTCCTTTGTTCAATTCGTTTATTGGATTCGTGATGTGGTCTAGAATTGCAATGTACAACTCTTGCATCATCGATTTTTTACCCGCCATTTTTAATGCTTGTTTTTCAACACGTTTAATTTCTTTCTGGAGTTTACATGTAAGTGGTTTTAACTTTTCCTTAGTTATTTTCTTTGCGTCACCATTACCTCGTCCCATTGCTTCCTCAATGCTAGTAAGAGTCTGTTGAACTTCAAAGGCTGGTTGGGCAAATCTCACTAATACGTCTATGTCTTTAACAGATTCTGATAGTGAATCTGACATTTCAGATTCAGTTCTTTCTCGCTGCTGTGGTTCATCTTTTTTAGAAGAAATATCTATGAGAAGCACATTGGACTTATCTAAACCATTCTGCATTTCTTGCAACGTAATTAGGACTTCTTGAATAATTTTGGAAGGTGTCGTGCGGCCAGTTTCTTTCGAAGCATACATTTCTTTCTCAATTAATGTAAGATTTTCTATGAGTTTCAAACTTTTATTAATATCCTTTCCTGTGGTATCTAATATGTTGAAGCATGTTTTTTGAATCAATGTATGTTGTTTTCCAGGCATTTCCATGCATTTCTCGACAACAGATAGACTCTTCTGCAAGTCAAAAACTGAAGGGGCTATCATTTCAGTCATTAAAATTTCTTTGGTGTCAATTGGCTGACTTTCTGTAGTAAGTAGACAAGTTTGTATATCTTTGATAGATTGCACTATACTACCCAATGTTTCCAAGCTTTTATTTGCTGCAGCTGAAGTTGTTTTTAAAGAAGATTGTACAAAAAGTTCTTGTTCTACATTAAATAATCCATTCTGTATATCAAACAAAACTTTATTAAGGGATTCGTTTAACTTTTGTTCTTGTTGCTGTAGCTCCTTGATTTTAGCGGCTGTAATATTAGGGTGTATAATCAGGCCATCTCCTTCTTCACCTTGAATATCTCTAGAGAACATTCCTTCTCTTGTTTCTAAGCTTCTGCTTCGGGCTTGTTTCTTCAAACTTTCTTTTGAGGAATCGTCCGAGCTTTGAGATGAATGTCTGCTAGATCGACGTCTTCTTCTTCTTGGTTTTTTCGTGGGTTCATCATCTCTATTAACACGTAGATCTGAACCTATTTCGTGGGTAGTTTGAGGACTTGATGTTCTATTGACGCGAAGGTCTGAACCAATTTCATGCGTTGTTTGAGGTGTTAATGGTGACTGTCGAGCTAAATCGTCTCCTGGAAGACTTGTAGTTTCAGTTATTGCTGCCACTTTAAACGCCATATCTGCTTCCTGGACGCGGTCAGAACTCATTGCACTTTCATATTCTCCTAATGATTCACTGTCCATATCTAAGGCTAAACTCTCTTCTCCACCATCGGATACTATGGAAGCATTTTTCGATAAACTATAGAAAGAGTTAGTCTTTTGGGAGTCTGTTCTTTTGCGTGGAGGGCGTTTTGGAGCATCTCCATTATCAGAAAGAACATTTGAAGTTTCGTCGGTTATAGAAAAGATTTCTTCTATGTCAGCTTCAGTTCTCAAGTCTTCTTCGGCGGTGGTGAAATATTCTTCTGATACATCTACAAGTACTGCTTCCATAAGAAGATTACCTGACGTAGAAGTTTCTTTCACAAATCGTAACGGTGGCAGCTCAACGATATTATGTTCTAGAAGACAAAAAATCATGATAGAAATATTTAATTGATTTTGACTGTAAAGTTGTATATCAACCAATAATTTTCAATATCTTCTCTATATTTCTGTGTGGTCAAATTAAATTTTCTGAGAGAAAAGAAATATCATTCGTAACTTACCAGATACGTGTTCTGATAACTGGTCTGCATACATTTCAACGATTTTGATGGCCTCTTCTTCAGTGAGATCTGGTGTTTCGTAAAGTGATACAGATACCTCTTTACCATCAAAAGAGAAAGATACCTCCCCTTTATCGTCAAGAGTTAGTGAAAGATCTCCTTGAGGTGTGTCATACATCTGCGATGTTCTTTCTTCGTGGATTGTGGACAAAGAAGGTTGCCTTGCTAACTCAATTCTTTGCTCTTGAGCTCGTGTTTTTTGGTCCTCGAAGCCTAGTAAGGAAGCGGAACTTGCTACTATACCCATGCAGTTTCTTGCTTCACAAGTGTAGGTACCCAGGCAACATGTTCCATCCTGTGAAAATATGATGTTTAAATAAAACTCGTAAAATAATCTTAACGTGGATAAGCAGATGGAAGAAACGAAACCAGGGGTAACTATTGGGATAAACAAACTTACCTCGCCAGATGTTATTCTGTGAATATCACCTGGTTTTAGTTCTATTCCATCCTTATACCATTTCAAGACAGGTTGAGGAACGCCAATAACTTTGCACTCTAAATTAACTGCTCCTTCCTCTGATAAAACTGCTCTTAGGCATTCTAGGAACTTGGGTTTCTTGAAGTGTTTAGGTATTACTAATCTTAAAAAGCAAGATGTTATGGAATGACCAAAATCATTCGTGGCTACACATTTCCATTCAGCTTGGTCCAAAAATTCCAATCTGGTTATGTCCAAATGGCATATGCCCATAGTTTCATTCTTCACTACGTAACGTTCAGGCTCTTGCTCTACTGGTTGGTCATCTCTAAACCAAGAGAGACTTGGAAGTGGCGAGATGCTCACTGAAATAACGATTCATGTAAATTTAAAAAAAAAATTGTAAATATATCCACAGTTATAAGATGTTTAGTACCTTGCACTGTAAATCTAAAGCATTCGTTCACTTTTGCTTCACAACTCTTAAGACCATGAATAAATTTGGGTGCCTGGCTCCTAGATAACAACTGTGATTTTTCTTCATCATTCAGTTGGTTCTGGATATCTTCTATTGTTAATTCTGCTGAGCTTGTAGCGTCGCCCATACAGTTTTTGGCAATACAACAGTAAGAACCAAGTGAATTACTACCAGTTAACTGATACACGTCTCCAGGTTTCAATTCCTGTCCATCTTTGAACCATCTCAGAAGTGGTGTTGGAGAACCTACGACTTTGCATTCGAAAGACACTAGGCCTTCTTCAGTAAGTACAGCCTTAAGACTATCCATAAATCGCGGTTTTCTAAAATGCTTGGGAACTAAAACAAAGAATACAATATTATGCTTGAGGTCAAGAAACAAAATTTGAAATTGCTAAGACTCACTGGTCATTTTAACTTCACATGTAGATACTGAAATGCTGCCATCTGGATTTGTAGCTACACATTTCCATTCTCCTTGGTCAGCAGCTTCAGTGGGTTTAATTTCTATCATGTACCCTCCGATTCCATCTGCCATTTGTCTGTACCGATTTCCAGAAACTGTCTCATCAATTTTTCCTTCTGAATTGTACCATACAATTGATTTTGGCCATGGAGGTACAGAAACTAAAATAAAAAAACATAAATGTTATTTGGGTATCAGATTGTCTAATAAAAGCTAAGGAAAAATCGATTACAAATGATATTAAGAAGAAAATTGACCGAATTTAAATGAAACAAAGATATATGCTGTAGTTATGAGACCTTCATCTAGCAAAATATTTACTGTGGTTACATATCAATAATTTAAGTAACAGCGATACTAGGAACATTGATACATGCAATAACAGGATCAACCTAGATTTTACTGTCAATTAGTGCATGTTATCAAGAGGGCTCGTTGTGGTGAGGCAACTTATTATTGACAGATGTTATCTTAATATCACTCTTGTACAATTTTTCCTTACAAATTATAATGTGTGGTTATAAGATTTATTTAAAACAAAAAATATGTTTAGAAAGTAATTGGCCGAATTATAAGAAAGAAAAGTGAGGTTTATAATTAATTCATTTTTAAACAGTTATCAGTGTTTATATGATCAAAATAAATTTTCAGTAGCTTACCTTGGCAAGACAATACTATAGAATCACCAATTTTAATACTTTCGTCGTGTAAATTTCGAATAAAATGCGGTGAAGGTCCAGATGGCATGGGGCTACAACAATAATAAATAACTTTATCGCTTCCAATTCTTCAAATATAATAATACACACATATTTTAAGTTATCAAACACATAATAAAAAGAACGGAATCAATTGGTTTTTAGGTTTAAGTAAACTTATATTTTCTGATTCATGTAAAACTTCTACGATTCTTTAGATCTGTTCCTCCGCACAATCAGCAAGTAAAGGTTCATAGTTGCTATTATAAAATGGTTTTCACTTTTTTTATACTTGCTTGTTGCCTCAATAACAATTTTTTAAATTTAAACTCCCAGTTTTTGGATATTTCTAGGAACAAGGCGTTTTTCTGCTTATAGTAGTACTAAATTATGATATGATTTCAGAAAAAAATGTGTAAGAAAAGTAACGACATTACATGTTTTTTTTCCGTGTATTTTTTTATCTTGAACTTGGTTCCAATAAATATTCACAATTTTTTGGAAGATAATTGCAATCACTTTTATGCTAACCTTTATAAGGAAAATGAGCAACAACAGAGCTCTAAATCAGGGATCAGAAGATATCCCTGACATTACAATATGTGAGGCAAGAAAAGCATTATCTGAAATGAAAAACAGCAAGTGAGTAATTAACAAATGTCTAATAGAAGCAATATTCCCTTATTTTTGGAATTATACTTTGATAACAGTAATGAACAAAAAAGTAACATCGAAGATTTGGCAAATTACAGGTCTAAAAGCCTACTATCCCACCTGCATAAGCTCTTAACAAAAATAATAACAAAACTCCTCTCACATACATTCGACCTCTATCAGCTCAGAGAGTAGGTGGGCTTCCAGACCTGGTTTGGAACAAACTAGAAGTTGTCAAAAGTCGTATTGAAAACTGTAGAAAATACAAAAACTACTAATTTTGATATTCGTAAACCACAAAATGGCGTTTGATTGGATAAAACAAAACGAAATTATAAAAGCTCTTGCAGATTGCCGAATTGTCCATAGGTATTCAGCTCTTATAGGTAATATTTATGAAAATGTAATAGCGATTATAAGAATTCACGGCAACACTAACCGATTCAGGGTGAAGGAATGAGTACGCCAAGGGAACATTATTTCACTTAAGTTGTTCACGGCACTGTTGAAATATACGTTTAAATATATAGACGGTGAGGATATAGGCATTAACATAAATGGTAAAACGCTAAACCACTTACGTTTTGCGGTTAACAGCCTACTGATTTCTGATCGCATGGATGAAGCTATTGAAATGCCCCCGATGCTACCAACCGCATAACGACATAAAATTTCAGTTGAGGGTGTCAAAATTGATCAAACACCTGACATTTGAAAGAATAATGAGGCTGGTATGGGTTTGGTTTTGCAGGTTAAAATACGTGTTTAAGGCAGATATCCTAAAATGTCTACGATCAATGTGATTCCAGTTTTAACATACGGAGCAGAATCTCAAAAGCTAACATGATGCGGGCTGCACAAAGAACAATGGAAATATCAATGCTATTTTTATTTCTGAGTGGTATCAAGTGTTACGTCAAATATCACAAATGCAGTAGAAGGGTAGTGTAACTTAAATGGAAATTCGCTGGCCACGTAGATATAATGAGGATAAAAGACGGGTCCGAAGAATTGTCGAGTGGTGACCCAGACATGAAGTGAACAAAAGCAGAGGATACCCCCAAGCACATGTCCAAAAGACATCAAACACATTAGCACTAACTGAATGTATGAGGCACAACAACGTGAGCCGTGGTCAGAGTTAATGGAACCTATGTTCAGCAGTGGACAACGGTGGCTGGTTAATAAATGCAATAAAAATTTGTAGTTGTAGATTTAATCAAATCTCGAGCAAAGTGACCAAGTTAATACATTAAATACAGAAGTCAAACATTAATCGAAAAATATCGGAACAAGCCGAAATTGCAGTGGACACCGAGTTTCTCCCATTAAGACGTCATCAGCACTGCTCTCAGTAATTATTTGTAACACGTGCGAATACATATTTGATTTCTTGTATAAATGCTTTAAGGTCGTGGGTAAGCATATTATGAAATGTATCGCAATGTTTCAATGTTGCAAATGAATAATCATTACGTTTGAATGTTGTTTCCGGATGGAAATCGTGTAGAGGCTCTGACAAGTGCCGACGTTTCGTCCACTGTTGCAAGGGACATTTTCAAGGCGAGTGATGTTA
>JAWQRN010000209.1:0-34143 GCA_033557685.1 Sperchopsis tessellata
GTACAATACTCAAAACAGCTTTCGGTATTTTAGCATGTCCTATTTTGTGCACCGAAATTGAAGTAAATAAATAAACAAATAAAAACGGTACCCCTAGAATAGTAATGAATTTTATAATGAGGCAGTTATAGTTGTATTGCAGTTGTATTTGTATTTTTATTGAGTGTTTGTTTTTTTATGATTTAATGAGAATAAGATGCGCAACCTTACACCACAGCACTAAAAGGATATACGCACTGATCTAGTTCTGGATGTAGTGAAAGGGGAAGTTTAGGAGTAACAGTTGCATTAACGGTTCAGTCTACGGTAATACCCCCGATCCATGGAGAGAAAAAGGTTCCCGTCCATGACAAATAAAAAGGCTGCTGAAATCCAGTATAGTGGTTTCAAATATTATCCGAAATAACCGATATATCATGCCGATTTATCAACTCCAGCTTCTCCACAGGACGCGATCTAAAATCAAGACGAAATTCACATCTGGATCATGTAAGGCATCACAGTCGAAAACTCTGCTGCGTGTGTCTTTTGGTGTACCAAGGCTAGTTGTGTAATGATAGACTGTGATGTGTTCGCAAAAAGACCATTTTTAGGGTTTTTGATATTGTTTTATTTTATTTATTCTATCGACTGCTTCTTACATTGTATATTGTTAGAAAAATATTTTTTTTTGCTTGATTTTGTTTTGGTAAATTTCATGTAAGTTTTGGCCTTTAAAGGTGGTAGATGTCACATAAATATATATTAACGCACCAAATATGCAATGTAGGAATTGCAATAGTTATAATACTTAGTCAGCAGAAGCATACGGTGTTCTGGTGAGTAGCCTGATATTAGCTGATACTTAGTAATTAGTTTAAATAAATAAAGGAAGAATGAGAAAATTAAAGTGGGCAAAATACGAGTTGGTCATGTAGGTAGTTTTATGTGGTGTGTACACCAGGATGTGTGCACCCAGTTTAATGTAAGTACTTATTATATTTAATTTAGTTTCATGGTTAGTTTATTGTTAATGTTTTATCAATTATATAGTATGCCTGATTTGAATAAGTACCATCGGTACTTTCATTTGAATGTATTTGAACTATTTATTAATTGTTTAAATAATATTTACAATAAATCTATAACAAACAATCTTAAATATTAGTGACGAATCGCAAACAAACTGAAAGGTAATTTAATACTTAAACCTCAAAAATGTCATTCTGTACATTTAGTAATACTATCGTAGCTTAAATGATCACTAAAATGTAGACGTGTTCCGAATTTTAGATCAATATTCGACAAATTCCCACTAAGGCGATTAAAATTAAGGAACGTATTAAATAATTACAATAGACACATATAATTTTAAAACTCAATTGGAAATTTTAATATTTTAGACACCATACCGCAAAAACTTTTGGAGGAAAAAATGGTGCATACCCTCCAAAACATATCTTTTTCTTCTTCTTTTGCAGTCTTTCGCCGTCCATTCCTGGATATAGGCCTCTCCCATCTGTTTCCACCTTTGTCTATCCTGGGCGTTGTGGAACCAATCATGACCAGCAGGTTCTTTTATGTCGTAAAGCCATCTTTTCTGGGGTCTACCGCGGCTTCTCTTTGTTGTTCTTGGTTTACTGTGCACTATTTTTGACGTCCATTTTTCCTGGTTCTGTCGTGCTACATGACTCACTGAACTTCATTTTAGATGTACTACTCGTTATAATACATCTGCAACTCTGGTTATTTTTCTAATGTCATCGTTCTTTATTTGGTTCTTCAAGCTGATGCGTAGCATTGATATTTCCATGACTCTTTGAGTGACTCTTGCTCTTTTATTTGTGTTACCGTCTCTAGTCTATAAGTTGTTATTGGTAGAATACATGACTCAAACATTTTGCGCTTTAGATTTATAGAAATAACTTTGTTGTTAAAAATGTACCGTAGTCTGAAAAAAGCTGCCCATGTCAAACCGTTTATTCTTGACACCTCCGCCTCTTGTTTTTCCTTTCCTAGCATTGTCAGCTGTCCCAAATATACATGTCTCTCCACTAGTTCTGTTTGAGTGTTTTCTATATGTACAGGTTAATCCTTGTTGTTGTTAGACATAATTTTTGTTTTGGAAAGGTTCATTTTTAAACCTATGTCATTTGATGTTTGAATCAGTTCTTGCAGCATGCTTTTAAGTTCTTCTACATCGCTTCTGACTATGACCATATCGTCAGCAAACCTTAGGTGGCTTATATATAATTTTCAGTAAAACTACTGTAGCAAAGTTGATATTACTAGAATGTATATGTATAGCAGATTTTCAATGAATATATTTAAAGAAATGTGGAACTTAACTTTTATCTATGAAGTCGCTAGAGGGACAATGTTCTTAAGTTTTCTACGTCCATTATAGATCTATCTGGGTATTTGGGAAATAAATACATATATACATGTACAGAACTACGTTGATAAAAGAGCCAAAAGGTAGTGAGAAAATGTAGTTTAACCGATTTTTATACTTGGAACTCCAATGAAGCTTCAATGATGCTAAGCTAGCAATGATTAAATAATTAATGAAGGTGAAGAGGTAGGAAAGGTGTAAGAATTGCCTAATAATGACTGTTCTACCCTACAAGATATATGTTATACCTTTATCTTGTACATAACATAATCCTCGGTCCATCGAGATTAGAAATTTATATTATTTATAGTATATAGATGGTAGATACATATGGAGAATGTAATATTTTAAATAATTCAAGTAAGGGTGCTAAGGATCTTAGGAAAACATGAAAATTTAGGCGGTTAATGAACTTAAACCAGATTATTTGAATTAAAAATAACAGAGGTCTATTATTGGAAAATATGTTCATATATTTTGTGATTTTACAATAATTATACATTTTAATACTTACGGCACGGCGACAAACAGTATGCATCTTTCCACATTTGAAATCACAAAAATAAAATTCATCAGATTGCATAGCATGGTTTAACTGCAATAATGCAAGGATTATAACACAAAATCCACATATTTTGAGGCTAATTCCATCTACTGTCATATTTCCAGCAAATGTCATATTGACAGAATGAAAAACCTTTCAGCTAAATCTACGAAGGCAACATGCATGTCTTAGTAGAATAAAATTTAAAAACACTTGTAAATTTTAAATTGGTATCCATACCTCAAAAAAAAGACACACGAACATCATCAAAAGATGTACCTATGATTTACATATGTAGAAGAAAAGCATTCGTCGCGATTATTGAATCACTAGTATATATTATGTATCTAGGGTATATACACTTTGATACCTTCTTGACCGATTATCAGTGCCATAAGGTCCCACATATACAAATGTATTACTTAGCAAATCGTAGTACGATCCGAATCTGACACAGGCGAAGGAGGGGCAAGTTGGGCATGCTAAGGGGAGACACTGGAATCTCGAAAACTATTACAAGAAATATTGCCTAGCTTGCTCCATAGGTGGGGTGAGTTGTGCATTGCGGATGAGGCAAGATGGGCAATATGTAAATTCTGAGTACACTTGTGCAAATATTATTAATTATATTAAATAAATGAATATATCATATTATTCGCAATAAAAAAAAACTAACGACTTAATGGTTAGCTTCGATGGGAGACCATTTACACCAATATATCCGTCTATCATACAATTATCACGATCAGAGATTTACTGAGGGGAGGATTTTTCTCAAAATATTGCGTCGTTGATTGAGGATTGTCTTGGTACCTTTATTTCCGATTTAGGGACCATTATAACGTGCAAACTTCTGGAGCTTCTATGGGTTTTCCATTGATACCAACATTTTCACGGTAGCATTTGAGCATCCGTCATTCGATATAAAACACAAATATTGATTCCGTTACGTGGATACAAATCTGACTGATTGTTGCTGGTTAGCAAATTCGTGGGGCGATCCGAATCCCACATTCATAACCCTTGTCATTTTGTGGAACAGATTTCTAGTAAAAATAATAGCTCCCATGAACTTAATACTGAAATTCGATCTTCCACCAGTATACCTGGCAATACTGTTACTGGCAACTTCAAGAATTTATTGACAGGCGAGGGTAACAAGTAATTACGGTGCTAATTGAAGATTGTCCTAGATTCATTTATTTCTGATTAATGGGCCATTTCTACAAAACTTCTGGAGTTTTTATGTGTATTCCGCTGTCCTGAGCTGGTAGAGAGGATTTTTAAATAGTTGGGCGCAACTTCACTTTCCCAAGAGTTACGTACAGTCATCTATATGCCCCTAGTCAACGGATGTAAGGGCTTTATTGGCTCTTATGTCAAAAGTCTGCTTTAAATTAAAATCTATCCGAAAAATTATACACAAAATTTGATTTTAGCTAATTTTTGAGGCTGTATATGTACATAACACCTTATTTCAGTAAAGATGGTTCTATAAGAAAGCGTGATTTACGTGAAAGACAGCGGCAAGTGTTGATTTTTTTTTATTTATTTTAAACAGAAATGTCTGTAATATTAAGTCTTTTTTCTTCGTTTATTAACTTCTGCTACTTCTTGGCCAAAATTTCTTCATATAACCAGCGATATTCTTCTTTAACGTATTGAAGCTGATCGCTTGAACTTGATTTTTTTTCCGACAACTTTCTTGTCTTTCCAACTATGAAAGCCTCTCTCGTACCCATTTTATGCCGTCTCGAAGTGCAATTTTTTCATTCAGCAGATTTTTCTTTTTTTGGATCACTTTTAGTTGAGACTGCAGGTAATTTATGTCACGAAAATAATTTGTCATATCAGCTACATGATTCTTTTTAGAAGCTTGTCTGATAATGTCACGGTATTGATCAGGCAGACAAATCGGTTCTTGTTTTCGTGGGACTTTTTATATCCTTCCAAAGTCATGGTCGGAAACTAAATAGGAATGCCCCACTTCTGGAAATGTGTGGTCTATAGTGGATAATATTCCTTTAAAGACTAAATACTGATAGCAGCATACTGTTTGAAAATTCTTGTTTTGTCTCGCGCAAAAATCTGCCCAAACGATTAAATACTTTTTCTGATCAATTCCTTATTAAATTCCATAAAAATTCACAGTGCACTTGTGACCTCTCTGGAACCTCTGACCACCACATCTTCGATCCATGTAAAATAATAGCCTCCCCCTCCCTTGTTGAAACTGAACGAATCTCCAATATTAAAACCACATATGTCTGTATGTCTGGGATAGAAGCCTTTGGATGTAATTAACCTTGGTAAAGGCATAGTCTGGTGTAAATCGAGTGTTATGTAGAGTACATCTAGATTTTAAGCTGCGTTTTTTTCTGTCAAGTAGTTGAAGTTGAAATGCTGGTTTGTAATTTTCTTTGTGTTAGAAATTTCCTTTACCAGAGTCGCTGGTGCTACATTTATCACTGCGTGGAATTCCAAATGAATAATTGAAAGAAGTTGAATAAATGTTGTTGTATGAACATTTTTTGTACATTTTAGAAATATTTAGTATTTGAAATAAAAAATGCTTGTGCGGTTTTTTATGACGGAAGTAATGAGATTCTTCAGTCTGAAATAATTGAATATGGGCTTTCACAAAGTCCTGCTCAATCCTGTGAGGTCTACTAGCATGTTTACATCGGGCATCGGGTGATGTTACTGTATTTCCCATTTTAATTTGTTTTTGTGTTAAATTATTTTTTTTTTTCGATCAATACCATATAGAAAGCAGAACTAGTATTACAACTAATATTAAATTTGTATGAAGCAGTTTTGTGAGTTTCGGTGCTGTACTGTACACAATTCAATACTTTTAAATAGTAGTGAATTTTTTTCACGTCTAACCTTAGAACCTGCGATTGTTGGCATCAAAATCATGATCGCATTTTACTTCTATTGTTGGAGCCACCTCTCCTTTGTACGAAATATATTCCTCACCTCTTTCGCGTGCAAAAGCCACTTTTCTTCCAACACTTTTAATATTATTTTCTTTTTCTTGTTTTTTTCACATACCAAATTGTTTTCTTACTTTAAGTCATTTTGTACCCTTTCATTTTCGGACTTCTGTGCTTTCACTGCCAGTTGATCATCTTAACTGAACCTTGTAAAACCATCGTCTGATGGAATATATTCATCGTCATCCAGTTGTCAGCTGATATGAGATTATGCAGGCATGAGCAATCTAATTTTTAAAGATATTTATTTATATAATTATTATGATTCCACAGAACGACTTACGGTTTTGTTAAAAAGAGCTTGCACTTAATTGAGTTTAATTATATTAAGATTTAAAATACTTACCTCTAAACTGAGCAGGCTCCGAATCAGATCCATTATCTGATTGATAAAAAAATAGCGGATTATTTTGTTCCTGTTCTTGTTACTTCCCTATCATCTCTCAGTACTACACTTATAATCATTTTCTAGCCCATGTATAACATTTTAGCTATTTAATTTAGTAATAGCACATTAGAAATTACAAAAATTTTGAAAAAAACCATGCTCTTGCAAATTCATTTTTGAGATTATTTCAATGATTTAAGGTGTTATATGAACATAACGCTTTCATTCATAAGATCTTAGAATGAACATAACTCTTTCATCCACAAGTATTTCCACAAATATTCCACAGTCAGGCTTGAATGAAAGATATAAGTTACAGAAGAGCATTGCCAACTTCTTTCATAAAAAAAATTCAAAAGTTCAAAACATATTACTTAACACCTTCATCCACTCACCTCTTCAATTATCGGATGACAAATGACCAATAAAACTTTAAATACTCCTGATGTGAAAGCAAAAAACCTTCTTTCATTCATCAAAGATGCGTGGACAAAAACGCTAGTAATTTGACAATGATATCTTTGACTAACGCATCGAAAATTCTTCGAAATATAGATATCCCAGAATCCACAGCCTCCTTCAGTTGGAAAATAACTTATTTTATGAATATTTACGCGGCAAACCACTACCATTGTTCATAAATCGATTAATATCTAACGTAATGACATTCCGTAAATCACTGAAATATTATCAACATTGCAATATAGCGCTTTTACTTAATTCCTATTTTCTATATTTACTTTTAATATGTTATTTACTATGGTTTGAATAAAACTGGCATATATGCATATATCACTTTTTATTTAAGAATTTAAAATAAACATATTGTGAGACTTATTACAATAATAATAAACTGAATGCTGAAAAGCCAACTAGAACAACGGCTCCTTTAAATGAACTCACTCCAAGTTCTGAAAAATTAAAAAAATAATTTAATACGTAAATATTCACCTAAGCATTTATTATGAACCTACGATTTAAATTACAAATATTAGATATTTATTAGATATATAGTTCAAGAAATAGGTACCTATAGTACATTATTAACACCAGTTAAAGAGTTTTATAAGTAGAATTGATTAGAGTTAAGAATACAGGGTGTTATGTTTAATAAAATGGAGGTATGTCATGTTAAACTTTACTTATTGTCAACTGTAAATGAACACTCTGTATGATGATATTTAATTTTATAGGTGCAAAATAGAAGAGACGTATTTTAAATAAAAGCAATTGGAAAATTATTTCTTAACCATCAATATAAAGAATAGATATTACCGTAAATAGTATATTGTAAATATATCGGAAAATGAATGGGGAACATTGCATATATTCGTTGTATAATTTTATCGAAGTCGTGGTTCATCTAAGTAGAAGTGAGAACGTAATTAGTTTTATGGCGGTAAACGACAGAATTGGTATATTTACAGCCAAATAGTTTCTTACGAACCAAATGAGGATGCAACAGTATGGGAGAAGAACGATTTCTTCGAGAAGTTACAAGAGGAAATAGATATGTCAAGAGACAGGACCATACTAATGGGCCATCTGAATGGAAGAGTGGGTATCAACATTGAGTGTACTAATGGGTGTAGAGGAAGATATGGAGAGGACCGCTTAAATATTAATGGGCGGAAAATTCTAGGTATCTGTAAGTCAAATTATCTAATGTTAATAACACATGTAATATACAAGGAAGGCAGCAAGTAGAAGGGAAAAGTCTACAATAGACTACTTCGCAGTGGCATACCCCTTATGTAGTAAGCAGTTAAAAATATCAAGATCAAGCGAAGTGTGGAAATTGGGAGTGACAATTACCTTTTCTATATTAAGTTTAAGTGGATGAGGTGCAGTGCTACTGGGAGTGGTGAAAAGGCATTAAAAACACCAGTAAGGACATACAAGTTGTAAGAGAGGAATATCAACAGATAGGGGCTAGTCTGAGGAACGAAAGAGTGAACTCAGAGAGAATTGAGGAAAAATGGCGTGACAACAAAACTAAAGCAGGTGGCTGCTGCAGCTTGTGAAACAATTAAAATCGGAAACAATAGAAAAAAAGAGAACGGCATGGTAGATAGGTGATGTGAAAAAACTGGTGAAAGAGAAGAAATCAACCTGTAAGATCAATGCAGGACCACGGGACCTACAAATTAAGTAGATTAGCGACAAAATCGGCTTTAAAGGAAAGTAAGGAGACAGTATGGGAAGACTTTGGTAGATAAATTAACAACTGGTACAAGCAAAATCAGAAGCCGTTCTTACGGGTGTTGAAAGTGTCAAGAATAGATACAAATTGTTAAAGTGAAAAGTAGCGAAGGAAATTTACTGAACAATGACAAAGAGGTGATGGAAATATGGAGAGAACGCTTCGCAGAATTATTTGATGCAGTAAGAAGGACAAGAGTGACTAACGAAGACCAACGAGCTGAGAGAAAAGAACTCAGGATACATGAAGAAGACCAAAATATGGATATTACAGAGGAAGAGTATGAGAGTGTATTGAGCAAGGTTAACTTAGGAAAATCCGAAGGACATGACTGGGTTGCCCTAGAAATGTTAAAGCTTATGGACGTAAGAGGGAAGGAGATCTGGAGATACTGAATATAGCATGGAGAAAGAATGCCCATCTTCAAGAAGGGGGATAACCATGATTGCAGAAACTGTAGAGGCATGTCATTGCTGAGCGTTGCGGAGAAGATATTATCGAGAATACTGGAGGCGCGTCTTTGAAGAGAAGTAGAGGACGACCTCGAAGACGAACAGTGTAGTTTAGGAAGAAGCACGACTCTCAGGGCTTGATCTTTGCTATAATGCAGATAACAGGGAAATAAATCAGGGATGGACAAGACGTACATATCTGTTGCATGTATTTGGAAAAGGCATTTTATAGAATAGATTGAGATCATGTTTGTGGTATCCTGAGAACCAGAGTGTTTGGAGGAGAATTTACAAGTGAATTAATGAGCCTATATGAAACTCCCACCAACTACGTGAGAATGGGTTACATGTCTTCGGGTGCCTTTCAAACTAGTATGAGATTGAGTCCGTTGTTATTTATAATGATCATGGACACTATAGTAAAGGCCTGCTATGTAGGGATGAAAATGTTTGATGAGGGAGTCGTCAGAAGACTGCAGAGAATTAAGTGCTGTTTGCAGATGACATGCTGGTTTTTGGTAAGTCTGAGAGGAACCTATAACTAAATGTTGATAGATATACGGGCGAGCTGAAGAAAGAAGGGCTGAAAGTAAATGTACTTATTACTAAAACAACGGTAATAGCAAGAGAAGAACAACGACATACAATTAGGATCATCAATGAGCGAGGAAACATGGAGGAAGAAATAAATAAAAGTGAGAGATCCAAAGGTAGACTATTTAATATCCTGAGAAATTGTTTTTCGGAAAAAAAGGAGATACTCAAATGCGATGTGTTGACATATTCGGTGGAATCCTGGGTTCTATATGCAAGGCAGAAGAGATGAGATTTATTTGGCAGATAGAAGATAAGGTAAGAAGGGATAGAATAAAAAATCATGCATTTCCTAGAGTACTTAATTTGGAGAGAGTGAAGATGTGGGAGAGGCACAGCTTAAATGGGTGGGACAGGTGTTGAGGATGGAGGGTAACTGCCTGACAAAGGGTTCTTTAAGCGACTTCGGAAATGGCGAAGGGAACAAGTGGAGCCAGTGTGGAAAGATGTGGTTGTGGGCTTACTGAGTGAGACAGGCATTGAGTGGAGGCAGGTGAGAATAGTAGAAGATAGGGAATGTTTGAGCAGAATGTGCAAGAGGATTAATAACACCACAAACTCGAAACTCTAGACCGATAGGTAGAAGAAATAAAGATTAAGTAAGTAAGACATTTTTAACAGAAATTCAAAAGAGGCAAAAATGTACTGGGCGCTCTATATATAAAAAAAAATAGTTAAACTTTGAGAAAGTGTAACTTACTAAATGGGGCCTCCCAATCATCATCTTCTACTGTAGTGTTGAACCCACATAAACCTGGATAAAACAGATTACATGGCATATCGTGGGGACATTTAGAACATGGAGCTCCCTTTTCATAGACTGATGATTGATGCACATTACCAGTTGGACCATAGTTACAAATCACGATGACGAAGTTTCTGTGAAATCGAATCCTAGCCAAAGTTCCACATCCAACATGCGTAGTTTCCGCCCAAACTAGCTGAGTAAATGCGGAGTAATAAAGTGCGCTTTAGATGAAAATAAATATCACAAAATCATTTTTGTTGGTCATAATACAAGATGTAATAAAAGTCTCCTGCTATAATAAGTGTATAACGCATTTAGGTACCAAATAAATGAATACTACTAAAACATCAACATCCAGAATCCAGGCTCATCGAACTTTTGTGAGCGCCCGTGTCGAAAAGTATAAAAGACCTAACTTATGGATCTATACATTTTGTACATAAGGGTAAAGGCACATACGATTGCCATGTATTTCTTCTCATTGAATTTTCAGTATAAACTGAAACGTTCTCAAATTTAAATTTTCTAAATGCTGGTCATTTACTTTTTGAGAGTATGCAAGTCTAGAAAAATATCCCTGGGTCACATTTGCCAAGACTTCCCTACGAATTAAATCACATTTATCTATTATCCATTGTCTCAACTCTTGCAAATTGTTTGGACGTCTCACATAAACACTTGATCTTAAGTATCCCTATAAAAAATCCATGGGATTAAGATCTAGAGAACGAGCCAGCTATTCAATAAACCCTCAACGTCCAATCCATCGATTTACAAATCGTTATTAAAAAAAAGTCCCATCATCGTACTACACAAACGAGGTATTTTTGAGATAAAAAACTAAGTGGTTTATCTTTTCGGCGGAAGATAAAGATACCAAACCTGATGAATATAGGAAAAAGAGGTCTACTGAAAAATCTAAAGAAATATATAGGTTTTCTATTTAAAATAAAAATGTTGGGGACATTTCCGGTTAAACCGGAAGTTCAATGGTAACAACATATGCCTATCGTATGCGCCATGTGCCTTTAAGGTTATGTATAAAATTTCATTATAATCATCATTTCTACTTCAGAGATATTTCCATGGATCCATTCTTTATATCAATCCTGTATAGACGAATGGCCATATAGTGTGGTATACAAGTGTGCGAATGGTCGTCCGCCATTTTCATAACTGTTTATCTGTTCAAAATGAAATAAATAAATAAAATTTCAATTGTTTCTAAGTATGCTATATACAGATGTGTGAATTCAACTAAAAATAACATAGATTTAAAAGTTAAAATTCATACACAACTTACTGAGCTGTAGAGGTAGTTTTCAAGTATTTTGCCCGGATTCTATAAGGAACTATCCTAATATGATATGTATTCATTGTAACTTCACATATTTTCAGAAATTATTATATTTTAAAGTTTAAACCACATTTCAATTGGACCTTTATCGGCAATGGTGGAGTTTTTTGAATTATATTGTATAATTTCTACGACTTTTCAATTCGTGTATAATTAATATCTTTTACAATATTAACGTCCACGAGTTACCCGGGGTATTAGAGCGGTGGATTTCCTTTGTTGTGATTAAACGAGAGGGAGTTACCCCAACACAAAGGATATATCCTGTGCCAAGGAATAGACTGTATTAAAAAACTAAAAAGCCTAAATATTTAAGCATCCCCTACCTACAAGATATTAATTTTAATGCAGGAGTTCTTCATGGTTAGTAAGACAATTTTCACCTGGTCCAGTTCATTTTTCGTTGCTGAGACAAACTCCAAAGTTGTCGCACCTACAAACATTTATTCAACAGCCTCAGGTAATGATTTAATTATCCTTGTATTCAAAATTCTGATTAAATAAATTATGTACTTCTTATAGCAAGTTACTTTTAATGCAGCTTCGATGACAAATATATATATATATATATATATATATATATAAACAGAAATTTGGATTTAATTTTTACATATGTCCCAAAATTGATTCTCTATGTAGAGATGACCGTTATTTTAATATACAATGAGTGCAAACAGTCTTACATAAAATTCATAATTTCGTTTTGAATGGCTCAAATAAGTTCATTATATTTTTCCCTGTATTAATGTATATTTTGCTCGCTCCCACCGCGCAATTACGTCATCGATAATTTTTTTAATTACAACCACATATCAGAGTTCAATAAAATCCCATAAGGGGGCCTAAAACAAATTTTTTTAAACATATACTGGTGTAAACATTAAAATAAAAAGATATTTTGTTTACTTTTCATTTGCGATGTTTTTTCTGCCACTAAAATTGATAAAAATCATTCGAAAACACATAGTTATCTGCAATATGGAACAAAAAAATTCAAGAAAGTGAAAATGTTTATAAACTTGAAATAAAGTAATTATATAATGATTAAATTAAATTTGCAAACTGTCATCATCGGTCTTTTGACAAGAAAATAGGCGATTTTGAAATTCGTTGGCAACATTTTCTTTGATGTGCTATTTAGTATTCCTACATACTAAAGATATCCTTCTTCCTGCTCTTGAAGATATCTGGGTTGGCTCCGATATGTACTAAATGTGGTAGCCCACCGTCTTGTTGATATTATATATTAAAGCCAGAAATACCTGGGTCTTCATCGTTGTGAAATATTTCGGCTAAATCAGGTATCAGTTTGAAATGAAGTAATATAATCCCCTATGAAACCAGACCGAGATATTGTGCATGGCTGTCTTGCACCTAATGGGAATTATGAGGATCACAGTACCTGTAATTGTGTCTATGGACTTTCCTATTCAAGTAAAAAGAAGCTTCATCACAGAATGTATTTCGATCAAGTCCGGATGATTACATAGATTTACAGCGATAGCTTCCCAAAACTGAAGGCGACAATCACTGCTATCTTATACTCATTTAATTTTATAGGAATGGTATTTTTCTTTCTCCAGAATTCTTAGTACATTTCTTATTTGAGAAATATCGTAATCAGAAATAATTTGTCGACTGTGTATGATTCAAATTTGGATACGTCCACTATTTAGAGAACCAATGGTACCACAGTAAATTGCATGGCAATTTCAAATAAGACAAGCCCATTCGACATCACGACTTAAAAAAAGTACCTGTAAAAATGCAATAATAACTCTATGTAAATAAAAGTATAATACTGAAAATATGCATAGCAGGCTCATAATGCAAAAGAACTGTGTGCTATTTTATTAGACAATTATATCACATATGTCTCATTGGAGAGGCTTTTAACCCTTCCTTATCTTTTTTATGTGCTAATCCTTCCTTAACCTTTTTGACCTATGCTTTATGCGAAACCGCTTGTAGACAGTTACACAGGCCAACGAGAAAAAAACTTTTTTAATGATTTTTCCTGATTCTTATGTTTTTGGCAGTTTTTTCATAGTTGAATATTCAAAACGTAAGAAATTCATTTTTTTTTAATTAATACTTGTGCATTTGATATAGTACAACATACGGTAAATCCAAATGAAATTAGGTTGCCAGTGGTGGCAAATGGCACCTTGAATACTATTCTTTGTTTTGCCGCCTTGTTCTGTTTATTCACTGACAACTGTTTGTTTTCTTTCAGTCAACATAACCTCACTATTCAGCTTTATGCCCGTGTGGTCTAAGTATGGCTAATCGTGGGTATAAGAACTTTCCTAGCATTTTTTCTTACATATGTGGGAGTTTGTGAATAAAAAACATCAAAGAAACATTACGGAATTTGTTAAAAAAGGGTACTTTCTAATTTTAAAATTTAACTTTAAATGGTCAAAAAATGAAAAGAAAGCTTTTAGATTTGCAATATCCATGATATGGAGAGAGCCGAAAAATCAGTCAGACGATTGTTATTTTTGTAGCATTAATGTTACTGGTACAACTCAAAAAATAAGAAAGAAATTTTCTACCCTAACTTTCCGCCAGTTATTCAGCCAGTCGGCCATGGTTCGGGACTTCCTGTCCCTAAGCCGCCAGAGGCTATTGCTGACTTTTTACTTGACGAGTCCAGTGACACCCAATGTTATCCAGAAAATTTAGAACCCAATTGTTTACACAGACTGAGTTAAATGAATCGGTAAGAGATTTAGGTTTGCCTAAAGAGAAAACTGAATTGCTTGGCTCTAGGCTAAATTAAAAGCACTTGTTGTAATCCGGAATATCTATTTACCTATACGGGACAAGATATCAGCAGTTCACTCAATTTTGTAAGCAAGAAGAGGATTTAGTTTGCTGCCGTGATATTACTGGTCTAATGAATGTAGTTGGAATTGAGTACAACAATGTAGAATGGAGGCTTTTTATAGTCTTTTAAAAACACAACACGCTTAAAAGCTGTTCTTTTACACAGAAGTTATACTCATGCTTCACTACATATGGGTCATTCAGTCTATATGAAGGAAAGTTACAAAAATCTAGTTTAAAACAAAATTAACTATTCTGCCCATGATTGGATGACATGTGGAGATTTGAAAGTACTATGCTTGCTCCTTGACCAACAAAGTGGATTTACTAAATTGCCATGTTTTATATGTGAGTGGGACAGTAGAGCAAGTGATCAACAATGGTCCAGAAAAAAAATTGACCTGCAAGAAATCTTAAGACCTGGAGAGAAGAACATTTTGCGTAAAAGTTTAATAGATCAAAAAAAAAGTTCTTCTACCACCTTTTCCCATCAAATTAGGTTTGATGAAACAGTTTGTGAAAACTTTGCCTAAAGATGGTGAATGCTTTAAGTATTTATGTGAAAAGTTTCCTCATTTATTAGAAGCCAAACTGAAAGAAGGGGTTTCGTTGGGTCTGACATTCTTAAAATGATGTTCGATTCCAACTTTGAAAATAAAATGACTACAAAGGAGAAAGAGGCTTGGACCTTATTTAAGCAAGTTGTTACCAAGTTTTTGGGCAATGTAAAATATCCAAACTATAAGCTTATCTTACCTAATATGATAGACAAATTAAAAAAGCTGGGATGTTTGATGAACCTAAAAGTCCACTTCTTACACAGCCATCTTGGCTTATTCCCCGACAACTTGGGTGAGGGAAGAGTAGGGGGAAGAGTTGGAGAAGCGTTACCAGGGACGGTGGAATGTCAACATGATGGGTGATTACTCCTGATCACTACACCGAGAAAGACAAAATGCATCAGATCGGAGAAAAAATGACATAAGGAGCTTCAAAGGGAAGAGAAAGGAAATGCATAAAAATAAACACTTGAAGTATATGTATTTACATTGTATATGGTGTGTTAAGTTAAATAAAATCTTTATGTAAACAAAAGTATCAGTTAAATTTCTTTATTTTTTATATGTTTGCTCCCTTTTTTAATATAATTGCGGCCATATTTTGAGAGAACTGTGGGTGATACAAAAAAAACTTATGCCAGACACGGTTTCAGCATTCAGCTGTATTTGTTTAAAAAGCGTTAACATATATTTTTTTTGTTGGCCTGTGTTATTACACATATGTTATATTGGAAAGACTTCTAACCTTGCTTAATTTTTTAACTTAAGCTCTATGTATAAACACGCTTGTATTGCAAAGGAAGTGTGTGCTATTACGACATATGCAAGCCCTTACAGTGCAAACTCAACCGTGCGGTACGCGGAGATTGGAACCATGAATCTACCACTAAGTAATTACGCGCAGAATTTCAGAACGTTCGCAACCACAAAGTAATACCCATGCGAATAGTGGGCGTCCCTAAATTCACTCGGGTGTAGGAATAATTGCCTCCTCTTTGCGTAAGAATAAATGTGAACTTGTGTTGGGAACTATTGAATAAAAACTATCGAACTATTCGATTGTTTATTTTTATTGGTTCCGGGAAAATATTGCCCATCGCTATCTACACATTTTCCCATCTCTCTGGCAATTTGCGGATGCCACGTCAAAAATACTGTTGCTCTTTTGAGGCAAATCAATCATCGAGCCATTTTCGTACATTTTCGTAAGAAGTGAATCGCTGATCAGAAAGTGCGTGTCGCCCCATCGATGCAAATAAGTAGTAATCAGATGGAGCCAAGTCTGGTAAGTAAGCCGTATGCGAAAGTATTTACCAACTAAACGCCTCAATCGTTTCCTTGACCAGTTTTGCTGTGTGCGATGGTGCATTATCATGAAGCAAAATCACTTTGTGTGGCCTCTTTTGATATTTTGGTCGTTTTTCACGCAACGCTTGGTTCAAATCCATCATTTGGTGTCGGTCGCGTTGAGTATTAACGGTTTCGCCAGGTTTTAGCAGCTCATAATAGATAACACCCTTCTGGTCCCACCAAACACATTGCGATTTGGTCTTGCAGTCGATGTCACTGGTTTTCTTGGAGTTACCCATGATTTTACGATGGAGGAATGATTTTTTTTTTGTACCTGGCGAGCAGCATTTCGCAAGTGGTTTTTCAGTTTTCCTGCTGTCTTTCATTCAGTTCATGTGGAACCCATTTTCCCTTCTTCTGGATCATTCCCATGGCTTTCAAACGTATGAAGACGGCTTCTCTTGTCAAAATTAATTGATCTTCAACTTGTTGTTGCGTTTGAGCGTCATCCTCATCCAACAATGCTTGCAATTTGGCATATTCAAACTTTCTCGGTGGTCTTCCACGTTCTTCGTTTCTCACGTCAAAATCGCCACTTTTAAATTTTCTAAACCACTCAAAGCACTGTGATTTACCAAGAACATGCTCACCGTAAGCTTCCACAAGCATTCGATGCGATTCTGCAGCAGATTTATTCAAATGGTAACAGAAAATCGATGCTGTCCACAAATCGTAATTTTCAGGCAAGAAAATTCGACATGTTCAACGCTATGAAAAAATATGTTATTGTTTGAAACTTGTATTGTAGTAGGTCTTTGACAAATTGACTAGAGATCAGAAGGAAAATAAGGACACATATTTCACGCCAAGAGGCCCATCATGACGACTTAATTGAGACAAACAAGATATAAGCCACGGAAAACAGGTGTTCAGACAAAGGTAAGTTTCAAGGAAAGTATATCTCTAGTTTTTGGGTAAATTTTATATTAGTATATGTTCGCTGCTTATAAATTGCTTTATCAAGTCAAGGATTCACCTTTTGTTAGTCTGTAGCAATCGTATGATATCTGTAGGGAACTGAACTCCCTCTTTAAAAAATCCGTTATTTAATATACCGGAACCCACACTGTGCCTAGGGCAAGCAATGAATATATGATTGAGGTCGGAATATTCACAACCACATTCACAAGATGGAGAGTCAATCACGTTAATTCTTGCCAAGTGTGCGGGATATCTCCCATCCGCAAATTTAACTCTTGCTATGGTGGAATAATAGTATCTGCATATTTTATAGTTAGTGTGCCAAGGTTTGTCCAAAAATGAGGGATGAATCCTGTAATATTGAATTTGTTGGTTCAGATTGGATAAATTCAAATGATCCTGCGAATGCCTGGCAATTCCACCGTTGTCCCATCTGTAATGCTTTGCTTCGCTAAAGAATCCACGATCTCATTACCCACCAACTCTGAATGCGCCTTAATCCAACAGAGACAAATCTGACGACCTTCCCTATTCGTTAAAACAATATCATTTTTATTTGCATAATCACATCAGGCAATGCGGCATGATACCGAGGACATCCAATTGCAAGCAAAGCGCTTTGTGAGTAACTATTCGATAGTTAAAAACCATCGAAAAATTCGATAATAAAATTTCATTCGAATGAATTTAACCGATAGATTTTTTTCATTCGGTAGATTTTTTTATTCGATTGATATTCATTCATTCATTTAAACATATTCCAACGAGACGGTCTACTTAGACTTACTACCTACCCGGTTTAGCTAATTGCGTGCATTTTACTAACACTGTGGGAATTTGTCAAGAAGACGTGTTTATAAAGACATCGTCGCGGAGAAAGTTGTGCCCGTTGTCAAAAGCCCATACGCTGATATCGTGAACATTAATTAGGAACGGTTTCGTGATACCGTAAACAATTTCGATCTTTTACTAGTTCTTAGAAAATTGTACAATTTTGTAGATTGATCACACATTATATAAAATGTTGGCAGTAGATTGATGAAATATATGAAAACAACTTAGTTATATAATTATATTGTAATTAGGCCCGTCGCTAGCGCTCAAGCAACTCAGGCACTTCTCAGAGGCGGCAAAACATTAAAGGCACTGAAACTGTTAAAATGCAAATTAGACATTCCATGGGCGATGCTTTGTATTTATTATAAATTATCAATTTTTAAAATGACATTTTATAGCAATATACTATCGATAACTATCGATAGTTCATTTCATTCGATAGTGCCCATCACAAATGTGAGCTGTCACATAAGGACAGTACGTACACCCAAACGATGGCAATTATAATTCAGTGTTGTGAATCAGTTCCCATTAATCATTCATTTAAAATGAATCGTTCATGAACTGTTCATTCGTCTTTCATAGTATACAACACCCCAGTTGGTCAGAAGCGCGGCTGCCGGCTTCGCTATCTAGCCGCTAATGCATGAATGCATTGCTCGTATCCTGTTATTGGCCGGTCGAATAAAACAATGTTTTGACTATTTGAACGTTCGCGTTTCTCACGTTCATTTGTAGAATGGCGGCCGTCTTCAAAATGTATGTACGTGTTGATTTCTGCTTTAAAATGTTTAGTAAGAAAAGCCATGCGTAAAATTATTTTACGAAAGCCGATAACAACAATAAGGCGAAGTGTAATATTTGTTGCAATTTATTTTCTTTTAAAAGAGGTACATCGGCAAATTGAACAAGGCATATGCGAATAAAATATCCCACAATAGAATTATATCAGGAAACTACCCCAAATTCATTGAACCTAAAAAAAAATATTTGTTTATTTAACGTCGGCCTATTTCCGCTGTTATGGCCTATCACCGACGCCAGGGATTATGCTCCCTCACTTGGGAATTTTGCCGCATCTACTGTTCCAACTGGAATTGGATCATTTTACGTACACGAGGTCTTCATTTTACCTACAACGAGTACTTAGCAACTGAGCTATGAGACGGATGAACCTCAAAATATGCCTACCTGCTCTAAAATTTCACATACTGTAAATTTACCTAACTCAAGTCAAAGTAAAATTACCCAATATATCCCTAAAACCATGCAACAGCCGAAGACTACACAATTAAATGAAAAGTTAGTGAAAATTATTGCCAGTGACTACCAGCCATTTAGTGCGTTGAAAATAAGGAGTTTAAAAAATCATCAATGTGTTAAATCCGTCGTACAATTTGCCGTCAATGAAAACAATATCTGATGCCATTTTGCCGAAATTATATAAAAAATTTGTTAATGATGTTAAAAGTAATTTTTAAATCAACATCATTTATTTTGTAATCGTTTCTTCTGGAATGTTTTATTTTTCACGAGAAGCACACTGCTGAACACCTTGCAAGGAAAACACAAATAATACTAATAGAATGGGAAGTTTTGCAAAAGGTAGTAGCTATTGTTAGCGAAAACGCAGCGAATGTCATAGCATTTTTTAAAAGAAGTGCCCATGCTTCTGAAAAACTAAGGAATTAGCAGATAGGGCTTTCAGAATTAAATTTAAAGCAAATCATGTCAGCTAGATGGAATTCTACGTATGAAATGTTGGCTAGGTTATACAAGATAAAAAATGAGTTTTATACAGAATGAAATTTAGTTCAAGAAAAAAGTACTTTTGCCGCCTGCTCAATGGAGGTAGATATATACAATATTTACAAGATCCCTTGCTAAAACGAAGCGACAGCCTTTTTCTAGTGGCGAGACAGAGAAGCTATCTACCCTAGTTTGTGCATTTTAGTAAAATAAAAATTGTGCATAGTGCCAAGGTCTGTACCATGTGGAAGGGTATTTTCTAATGTAAGACAATAATAACAGAAAAGAGAACGTAGCCTAGTGGTAAAAAAATGTCACAGCTTTTGTTTTTGAATTTTAATGTATGAAATTTGGTATATGTGTAATATGATTACATATCAGAATGTTACTTTATTATATTTAAATTTGTTTATATTTCTATTCAATATTATTTATTTTAGTAGATTTGTTTATATTTACCATTTGTTTGAATAATTAAAAATATTTTCTACACTTTTTTTCTCTTTCACGAAATTTACTTGAAATATTCCTTAAGTATTAGTTCTATAGGTAGACCACGGTCACGGTAGATATCTACTAGACTCTCGATACAAAATAAATATATTAATCAAATAAAATTTTACTACTTTCACATTTTTTTTTAATTAAAAATAAAGTCGATGTGTAAATCTAAACATGTAGCACCCGCGCCATTTTTGGTTAACTTTCTACTTATAATAAAATAAAACTGTAAACAGGTCCTTAGTTTAGCTTAATCCCTGTTTTCCACGTAATTTATAAAGTGCATTGTACAGTGTTAATACTGTAAAATATTAAATCAATAAAATAATATTTGGCGGGCTCAGACATCGAAACCCGGTGATCTGAATGTCTACGACCGGCGAAATACGGACGGGAACGGGCTTCTAAGTATATAAGATACGTTCATAGTTCATTCCCTGGTATAAGTAGTTCGTTCATGAACGATTCATCCATGGAATAATTTATCGTCTAAGCCCGGGCACGAGGCCCGATCTGACCGAACTCAATCGGCGACAAACGATGCAGTACTGCAGTAGTGAACGACGGATTCATTTCAGTGAATGAACGGTAGGTGCGCTTCAGTTTGATTAATCGTTCTTTTGAACGAACCGTTCATGACCGACCCATCCATCGCTAGTAAGCACTAGTCCCAACGTACACTAGAGTTTCGTTTCGTCATCAACAGTAGTGCGTTCACTACGTTGAGTATCTTGCATTTGTCCAGTTTGTTCGAATTTTCTCGCAGTTGTACATATGCATGACTGAGTTCTTCAGTTCAGTCTTCTTGCAGTTAGCGCTAGGATACTTTAAATGAAAATTCATTCTGCAGATTAATGCCAAATCTGTTGAAGTAATTTACTATTGCTTCCATCTTAGTCAATGTAGGATAGTTTTTGCATTTATATTTCCGACCACATTATTAATAGCATAGTGCAAAAGTTATTAATAGCATATTGCATAGCTCCATAGGGTTTTTTTTGGGTACACTTACAGGCAATAATAATCCATTAACAAAAATTATTTTAAACCTAATATCCTTCCCCCCTTTCACCGAGATCTACATGTACATAATTGCATTTGGGACATATGTACGTTGTTTATGACAGTGTTAGTTATTAATATATACTTACTATTTGTCAGTGAATTTTGCAATAAGTCTCTCGTTGACATGCTCGATTTGGTCATACCAGTGTTGTACGGCCAATTTTAAATACTCTTTTCCTCTATAATCACCAGTACCATATTTTTCGTATATATTTTGACCCACATACTCATAGAGTTCTAAAAGTAAACCATCTATCAATTATTTTTAGTATTTTTGGTATCATAAAAGTTAGTTTATATTTTTATGGCTAATGTAAAATTGAAACGTAGAATTAGATCAACAAGGTTTTTTTTTAATTTTCAAAAATAAGAGTTTCTCATTTAGTTTTATGATTGAGTTGAATTTATTGAAATTATAAAACTATATATTTGCTATTTACGCTCATAGTAGTAAAAAAAAACATTTGGTCGACCATGAAACAGTGAATCTCAGAATAATGAGTTAAACTCAAATATTCAAGGCTGTAAACAGTTTGCAATGCTTCAGGATTTGATTGACTAGAAGGCATTACTTTTGTTATAGCCCGGTTATTTACAACGCAATGACAAATGGGGTCAAATGAAAGTCATCTGCGGGAATATATTCAATCCCAAGAATGTTAAAACAATTCTGAATTAAAATATGTTGCTTTATAATACAGTTGGATATGATTTATTAGTAGTCCTAAACTAACACTGTATGGAATCAGTACAATTTCTTCTAGAATCGCATGCGCTACTCTTAATAGACGTCTTTTCTGACAATGTGCATATAGTGTTATTTAGAAGTATTGCTATTTAGTGATAGCTTTTTAATAGTTTTCGGAAAATTTTCATGAATTTCATTGAGTAAGTAAGTCGTTTATTCACTTTTTAAAATATGGTGTTAACATTTTACTGTATTTTGTAAAAGCAAGCAAGTTAGGGCTTATAAATCTTTCCAGTTTTGGAACACGGGATTTATTTATCCCAGCAGTATTTTTTGGTCACCATGGATTTTAATATTATATTAATATCGTCTATTATCTGCTAAGAATTAGTCGAATTTCCTGAAAATTATTTATATGATGTTGAGACAGATTCAAACTATGATAGCGACGACAATAGTTACAAGGACTATGAATGTTCTAGTGACTTTATTGCTACGCGTCACATAACTGAAGAAGACTATAGTATTGAATAAAAATAAAACGAAACGGCGATAGTATCACTGAAAACAGAGATAATACTGCTCCTGCCGTTACACAACCTGGTTCGGCACTCGCTTTGCATAAAAATGTACGCTAGACCAGTGGTCTCAAAATGGCGGCCCGCAGGTCCCATCCGACCCTCAAAACAATGTTACACGGCTCATGAATACATTTCATGTATTATGCCCTCTACTGCTATTAATAAAATGATATAGAATGAATCAGTTGGGGCTTTGTCTTTGTCACTGTATGCTTGTAAGTCAGGCCACGTGACTGGGGTAAGGTGGGAGAACTTCCCACGTGGATACCATCAGTAAATTTACTCGGCGCTTCATTATTCTGGTGTTTCTGATTTTTTCTACTGAGTTGGTAGTTCAGATATATAAAGTCGAGCTGCAGTGCAAATAAACAAAGATTTCTGCGTAAAATACACGCGATAACTATGTTTTTACGTTGTTATTGTTCAAGGGTAGTGGCGATTACCCGCGCAGAATTCGCTTGAACTTTTCGCTTTTACCAGTTGAGTACTTTTGTTGCTTTTGTATATTTTGTATCGTTTAAAATATACGCATCCTAGCGCAGCCCTGATGGATTGCCACGTGCAGTTGTTTTGATTCATTTCAGCTCGACGAATATAGTTTAGTTGGTTAGCTGGTTGGAACTTTTGAGTTAAGTCTTGTTAAATTAAAGTTGTAAATAAATAATAATAATGATTTTAATTAAGAGATTGAACTGCAAACCATGTCTTTAACAAAGGATAAATGGATAGTGGACGTGTTTTTCAAGATAAATGTAAAATTATGTACTTTTGTGGTGTTGTGCGCAATAAAATTGTATGTTTTATTTTTAATGAGGGAATATCAGTGCCAAAAGAATACAATTCACGTTGACAATACGAAACAAATCATTAAAAAATTAATGCTGGAAGGCAAATCGAGGGAAGAAAAGTTACAATTTCTGAAATCTGGCATTCAACGACAATAAATATTTTTTACTGAAGCATATAAATCCAGTGAAGCAATAGTTTACGGAAGTTTGGTGACGAATTTCTTTAAGATTGTTTGATTAAGTCTGCTAAACTTTGTTCTGGTAAAAACAACAATTATTTAAAACTATTAGTTTGTCAGAAAATATGGTAGCGGAAAGTATTAACGAAATCGCTAGTGATTTACGATGTCTGTTAAAAGAAAAAAGTATAGATTATGTTGCTTTCTCAATAGCAGTTGATGAGAGTACTGACATCACAGATATAGCACAACTTGCCGTTTTCATGCGAGGTGTTACTTATCAATTTTTCAATTGTGTTAAAGAAAAATTTTAAAAATAAAAGAAAGATACTAGGTTCTCATTATTTATTCTCAAGTTTTGTTCCACTTGGAAAGTTTTAATAATTTGTTTATTTTTAGTTTGAGTTAAAAGTAAGTTATTTAGTGGATAATTCATAAACATATTAGAATTATTTTAAATAAATGTCAGCCTTAAATTTAATATTTAGCTGTCAATACGTTTGAATTACAAAGTTTAACCTACAGAAATTTTTTGCAGGTACCAAACTTTCGATTTCAGGTAGAAAATCAATATGAATTTGAACTTCTTCTTTTGCGTTATTATTATTGTTTATATATGCTTTGATAAATATTTAGTGATTAGGCATCTAGAGAAACTAGAAAAGAAAATTTAACCAAAAGAAACAATCTCAACAAACAAATTCCGGTAAGTGTGCATCATGCATGCATACCAAGGATAGTAAACGGATTCGTTACAATATTGAGAGTTTTAACAATAAATAAGTTTTATTTCCAAATATATTTGTTTGCTTATATACTGGTGGAACTTCAATACTGGTGGGACTTATGTATCCCACGCCCTCTCGTGAAAAATGGTTTATTTATTTATAAATTTCGTCTACTGGTTTCGAGGCATCACGCCTCATCCTCAGGGCAAACTTGTAATATAGACAACAAATGAGAAAATACCTTGAGCCGAAATGCATGCTGCACTAGAGTTATAAGACTTTGTCTTCTTAGATCACATATATTCCCAACATCCCAATATTCATTTTACGATGGAGATTGAGTCATCAGGCTCCCTTCCATTCTTAAATGTATTGTTGAAACGTAGACCAGATGGTATACTTTTTCATGTTATTTATTGTGTGCCCACCCATACGGATAGGTACTTGTATGCATACATCATCACCCTTGTCAGAAAATGTCTGTGAAAAATTATCTTTTACCTTAGTACACATTCCCCATTCCAGTCCTTGCCTATATAAAAATTATTCGGGCGAGTTTAGATCAGTGCATTTAATTCATTCATTGAAGTAACATCACTCGCCTTGAAAATGTCCCTTGCAACACTGGACGAAAAGTCGGCACTTATTAGAGCCTCTACATGGTTTCCATTCGGAAACAATATTCAGAAGATTTTTTTTGTTATGTCATTGACGAAGCCACATATTTTAGAAGAAGCATAGATAAAAAGATTACCAACCCATTCTCACAAAGTTCAAAACCCCTGTACAAGTAGACCGTATCGAGAAGCCACCAGTAAAAATAAGAGGCATATGTTTCGCTTGTGGTGCATTAAACATAGTGGTACGATAAGTAAAATCAGTATATGCCATATTTTGGAATATGCTACAGAGATTACGACGTATATTAACTGATGTAACTTATATTTTTAAAAATATAATAAATTTATTTTCCACATTTTGCATTTTCATATAAATTTAATTTAAATAGTAAAGTTTTCTATTACTCACTGAAATCCCCAAAATGAATGTTTGTATAAAGAATATACCAAGCGTCTACTTATGTAAAGCTTTAAAGTGTCAAATTTAAACTAATTTACAATGATTATACTTACGTGTCGTTCTGCAGAAATCATGAGCATATTCGCAGGCGTTTACAAAACATTGTGCAACGAATGCCAGTTCTTTGCTGTATGACTAGAAATAAAATTGTTAGTATATTATATCAGTTCATGAAATGTTAATTGAATTAATTAAATAAGGGTTCTGCATCCTAGAAAGTGTATTTACCGAGCTTTAATAGCCCTATTCGACCTATAAATCAACCCATAAGCTATAGGTATTCCAATAGTGGGTTATTGGTTCCTTAAAGTGGACAATTTTGCTCTTATAATGGCATTAATAAATACAACATTTAATATATAAACATTTTATTAATGATAAAATACCTATACAATATTTTTATTGGATTCCTTTTTCCAATAATTTATTTTCAAACAATAATTTTGCTTTTTGTAGTTCCAAAATATCGGAATGATGTTTTAACTTTTGTAAATTAATTAATTCCCTTTCTTTCATAATCTCTTTAATTGATCTTATGACTGAGTTTTAAAAAAAAAAATTCGAGCATTGTGTTTAGGGTTTGCAGCTCCAGTTCATATTTTGGAGATTTCGAATTTTATTTTTGACTCTCTATCGGTTGACCATTCTTCTCCCTTCCTGCATTTATTGGAGAGGTGGTTTGTCCAACTAAAAATATAATATAAATGTAATGTATTATACGCTTGGTTAAACTATAATTACAGATTAATATTCAGAAGAAAGTTAATTACCAGAAACACTGTACCTATAATAATGATCTTCTTGTTCACTAACTTTTGTGATGTATCAATTTGATTTTCTGTATTACATAATTGCACATGGCTGTAATTCATGTGCACATAAATTAAATATATTGAAATTTTCTAAATTTGGAAACTGTCATCAAATAGCCATTGCTGTTTTAGAAACATAATAGATATTTTTACAAATAAATTGTCACTATTCATTTTAATAAAAAGTACTTACAATATCATTGTTTGCGGTGTCGATAATGTAGACGTCTTCTGCGTATTGTATAGTATTGATGTTGTTTGAATCACATAAGAGTGGTTTTTGTACGATTTAGCCTGTACAAATAGTAATTGTAAAATTATGTAAACACGCAAAGAATTAATAACATACCTTATCATCTGCTATATTTCGTCTTGCTTTTCGTTTTAGTTCATCGTACAGTGCTTACAACTGTTGGGCTGTACGAACACCATTTGTTGATATACTATTAAATTATAACACAATCTTCTCCCATGTGCTCTTCTTGAATTTTACTGTAAGTTTGTCTGTGTTTTTATTATCAATAATTATTCTATACATTTAAATTAACGCTAATACATTTTCTTTCTCTTATATAGTTTTTTGACCAATGTAGTTTGATATTAACTTAACAGGAACGTAAATAAACAACTAATCATCACCTCTTCGCGTGTCGTCACCTTCGTATGTATAAAACCACCCGAACGGTAACCCGCCGCTTGCCGACAAACATTTCTCTTGATTTTTAGTGTTTCCGGGATTGCAGTATCGTTACGTACTCACTGAATCTACCAATAGTTATAGGTTGGATGTTTTTCGTTTGTGAATACCCAATAAGTTTATAGATCCATAACAACTTATGGGCCCAATAGCTATGCTAGATTTATGGACGGACGGTGAATACGACCATCAGTGTATAAAGCCGATTAATAGATGTTACCTATATATTCCTAATAAAAAAGGTTCATATGTCTCTACAAAAATTATTTTTGTTTCTAGTCCAAACAACTCAAGGATATCTACGTGAGTGCATTTCAGCGAAGCGAAGCCCAAGAAACATTTTGGGAGTTACCTGTTAGAATGAATTTGGAGATCAAGCAGACCAGTGCACGCTTGTTAGATGAATATCCGTAAACTAAATTAATTATGTATGACAAAAACAAACTTCCTAACTAATTGCAGAACTTGTATTGAAGTTCAACTACTTCTTCCATTCTAATCCTTAAAATAAAGCCTTGTAACAGCTAGATATACTCAACTGCTATACATATTTGGTATTCGAAAATCGGGTTCCAGAAATATCTAAGCTATTGCATCTTTTAATTTAATTTCCAAAATGAAATACAATATTATATTTCCAAAATCTTGAATTTTACTGTTGGAAATATGTTTTGTTTAACATTGACAATTTACAGCTTGTCGGCAATATTATTTGATTGCACACTTGTTTGATGTTGTACTAACAACTGGTGTGCAGATTCAAATTACCTAACCGTACTTAGAATACGTGCCTTTTGTATTGTTAATATATTTTACCTGAGTCTGTATAAAGGTTAATACATTTCTTTTGAAAATCAGTCTAATAAACTTAATTTCTTAAACAAGTCTTAATAGGTTATGGGCCCAGTCTGTTGAAGTGTAAAGTTTTTAAACTTAGTTAATAGCTGGTACTGAGGTAGTCTTTAGCAATTAGGGAGTAAAATGGAGAAGCTTGATGTAGCGATTCCGGAAAGTATGATTACCCATGTATAATTATTTTCACAGTGCTTGGGATTCTACAGTTACTGTAAGAATTCTACCAACCCTTACTTCTCGATTGATGAGTGAAGAGTTGTGTTTATCAGCAAAAGACAAAAAAAGACTGTTGAAGCAACCACGTCGTTGTTTTCTAATGCTAACATGAAAAGCAAGTCTATAAAAACTATTTAATTGATTTACCATTTCGGTCTAAACGGTTTATTTGTTCGGTCAATGTGTTTAAAAATGAATAAGTGAAAATAGACGGGTTGTAAGGGCTAAAATGTTCTCTCGAAAGCAAATGTTTATATGCTGTATATTATTTCGAAGGACCTTTTGAACGCGCAACTTAAGAAGGATATACATTGTTTAGTGGATTAGTATTTCGAGCTCGTTAGTCTTTTTAGTAGATCTAGCAACATATGTATTTAAGGTGAGGGAATTTAAAAACCGCACGGCCTGTGAGAGGTTCAATGCAAGAGAGATAGAAGAGATATATACACATAAATTCAACGAATCTCTCACTTGACGGCAGATCTTCGGGGGATTTCTGTATTTCGTCTGTCGCTTCCGCTATCTAGTGTAAATAATATATCGCAGACCATATCTAACATATACACTATTATTATATAACTTCATAGTAACTAAATTTAAAATATTTAGGGGTGACGACCGGACCTTTATGATTTTTTTAGAATTGGATTTAATATATACGAAATATATTTTAGTGACTATTCAACTATTTTTTACATAACAAATTAAGAAAATTATGGATGAAATGGTTGATTATTAGCTCTTTGAATATAACTTGCATATTATTAATAATATTAATGTACTCACAAAATCTAATTACAAAATATGTAGATATTTATTAATAAAAATAATTACAAGTACTAAAGACAAATATAAATAATTCATTGAAATTAATAATATATAGTATAATAATGAGTTATTTATATAAATTAGTAAAAGATGGATCGAATTTTCGAAGTGTACCTATAAGGAAGCTATCTTCTTAGTGTCACGTCTGTTACCACCGGCCGTAGCTCTATTAGGGCTAGGCACCTCACTCAGACAGGCTGTCTAGCTGTGTCGTACAGGGGCTTTTTAAAACAGTCGTTTACATTATCACATTCAAATACTTTCTTGGTACATAATATATCCCTGTACATAAAGTTTTTGTGTTCACTTTAGAACTTATTTATTATTGATTCACTTATTTATTTAAATGTATTCATAAAAATAGGATAAGAATTATAAGTGTAACAGATAAACAATTTCATTAAGTAATAATATAGAATATATTGTTGGATACCAAGTTATTGTAGCGTTGATAAAAATATTTATTATGTTCACTTTAGAACTTATTTATTATTGATTCACTTTGGAATATAGAATGTTTCTGTTGAATGTTATTTTTTCATAACAGATTTACATAAAAGATAAATTCCCCAATTTTTGTATCATTTTGAAACAATTGTTGTGAAACTTCTATAATACAGTTGATAAATGTTTAACCGAGTAACTCAATTACAACAGGTACAAATTATCTTGTTAGCTCCTTCGCAAATTATATATTTATTAGGGACTATATATATTTGATCAATGAATCCAATTCATGGTGGTGTACATTATCTCCACCGAAAATGACGTTTCTATGGAAAAGTGTGTGACTACTATAGTTTTTACAATATGGTTTAACTGGCAGTAAACTAATTGCCTATAAGGTATAAGAAAGTATTGTGATTTGATGGTGTATTTCTTAAATAAATTTTAGCAGAGAAATTTTCAGATTTTATATCTCTACTAAGCATATAAATCTGTTGTATATCTCTTGAATTTATGACACCAGTGTACCTAAAACATACAGTCAGTCACAAAAGTGTTCGAATACTCCCCAAATTCATTAACTTCAGTACAAGATAAATATTTATATTTAAAATAATACAGTAAAAATTTAATTCTATAGTTTATTAATATTAATAATCTAATATAAATACAATTCTGCATAAATTACAACAATAATGAGAATTATACAGAATTTTTAGGTCACAAAAGTAATCGAACAATGTGAAATGTAATATAAAAGTAGGGTTAATACATAGTTTTAATATTTCGTGGGATTGCCTCTTTGCTTATTAACTGCATCTAATCTTTTTGACATGTGACAAGTGATACAGTATAATTTCGTGGTATAGTATCCTATTTCTCCATTATTATATTTTCAGTATTGCTTTACTTGTGATGACGTGCTTTCAAATTTTTCTATCTAAATAATCCCATACATGCTCTATAGTTCTCTCTACTAGTTCTCGGAGTGCGAGTAAAGAAACCTGTATTGTACGTGGATAATGTAAGTGCGATATGACTAATTAAAAATCGCGAATTTCATCAACGTACAAAAAAATATAGGATTTAGAGGTTTATTAAATTTAAAAATATTGTAGATCCATACAATTTTCTGTTTGGTATGGTCCATGATTTTTTTATATTAAAATTTGTTTTTTGTTTAAGAGAGAGTATTGGCAATATGTTCTGTTAAACACATTTGCAGCTTCTCGGCAATATTATTTTACTGCACCCTTAATTGCTGAACGGTACTTATAGTACGTGCCTTTTTTCAGTGTTCGTTTCTTTTAGCTGAGTCTGTATATAGGCTAAGACATTTGTATTGAAAGCAGTAATTTTATTTAGTCTAATAAACTTAATTTCTTAATCAAGTTTACCTCTTTCATAACCTCAATATTTACATATACATTCATTTAGTGAAGGTGATATATGTTTTTGACAGGTTTAACCTTAGTCTATTAAGAAAGTTACTGTGAAGCTATCGAAGTGTGTGATAACATTTTGAATATATAATGTGGTTTTTTCAGATACTGACGTGGAGATGAATGTAAAGATGTAAGCTTTAGGATGATTCTTCAGTATGCCAGCCAATGCGTATATCGAAGGCACACCGATCGAAACCGTAAAATCATACATGTATTTGGGCATGCTGATAACGGCGGATGGAGATATTTAGTTAGAGAAAGCTTGCATATTTAAATCGCAGATGCCTTTGTGTTTCAAACGCAGGGTTTTCGATTAGTGTGTTTTACCTGTAATGACCTACGCTATTGGGAGGTGAATATGACCTCGCATATACAGAACCTTCACATAACGCAAAGTAGTATGAAGAGATATATGATGGATTTTAGTTTTAGTAATAGAGGGCGTTGTGAATGGATAAGAAGTCAAAGTAAAGGTTATGGACTATATAGGAACGGTGAAGATGCACATGAGAAAATGGATAAGACATCTTATAAGGTTAGCAGATCATCAAAGGTTAAGGGCATTATTATTTTCAGAACAGAGTAAGGTTAAGATGAAGACGCAATGGCAGGTGGGACAGGGAACACTGAAATTGTTTGGGTGTCACGTATACGAAGACGCACAACTGTGGCGAGTGGAAGAAAACTGAGGAGGCATTCGCCCAGCAGAGGATGAATAAGGGCTGATTATAATGATGGTGTATGTATGTATAAATATCCCGATTCAAATATAGACGAGAAATTGACTTAAAGTTTAATTATGGAGAAATTTAAATAATGTAAAACAGCGCAGAAAAGTATGCAAATGTACACATCAAGAATATAATGCTAGAGCTTATTGTAACATAAACAAATTCTACGATATTCAATAACCATTTGCACCACAGTTGGCTGCCTTAACATGTATTTAAATAAAAGTTTATCTTTATTTCGCAAACTGAATATTTCTGATCAATGTTTGTTGTTATTTTTGACGTACACAGGCGAGACTTGACTCATGCCAATACCCAATAACTTTTTAAAACTGAAAGATGTATTAAGAGGAATATTATTTGTGACATATTGCGATGCCAATGGATAATAAAGCAGATACAAATCAAGGAAATTCTTGAAATTGCCAAATATAAAAAATATAAATAGGCTGGTCACTTGTACAGGAGGATGGCAGAAAGGTGGTCAACAGAGATCTGGTTTTGGACTTTGTAAGACAACACAAATCCTAGACGACGCCCGATTGATTTATGAAACTGAGCGTAACTTGGAATAGAGGTGGGAAAGATCGCTACAGTTTTGGAGCATTTCGTATCGTAACGTGACAAGAAAATACCGTGACAAAGTAACAGTTATTGTGGAACTATTCATAGACCGATGGTAAATCGGCGCACATACACAGCTGCTTTAAATTTAAATGCAATTAAAAAAATAATAACATTATGTGTAAAATCAAAAAATAAAATTAAATATAAATTTATTTTAAGTAACAATAAATTGAAAAAACAAAAAAGTACAAAAATAACAAAATTCGATGTGTTTCGAAATGTTACAATTTAGTTCCAAGACAATAATTTATATACATAAAATTGCTTATGTTTATTATTTTTAACTGTCACGATGGAATTTTAAGGGTTTTAAAAAAATGCGACCAGAAGATGTAGCCCGAATTGTAGCTCTACATGAAGATGGATGGAGTACTTTGCAAGACGCAATTTGCCGGCATCTTGAAACTTGAGAGTACACTAAGAGATAAGTATCAGGAAGACCACTCGTAACAACCCATCGTGATGATCGGTTTATTGCGGTAAGTGTTCTTCGCGATCGCAACATATCATCTAGTATTGTCGATCGTGGACTAGCAGATATCGTGGTGTTGAAATTTGTGCACCTACCGTACGCCGGCATTGCACGAATAAGGATTGATTAGATTTTGCGCGCGAACATATAGATTAGACGATCGAAGTCTGGAGCTCTGTTTTGTTCACCGATAAATCCCGATTTTGCCTTCGTTCACTAGATGGACACGAACCTGTATGGATAAGGCCCAATGAAAAATTTTCGCAGTGCTATATACCTTCAAGAACACCATTTGGAAGTGGCAGTATAATGGTCTGGTCTGGACTCTCGATGCACGCACGTGCAGAGCTTTTTCTGGTTGAAAATGGAAGTTTGACGGCTGATCGGTATATCAAGGAATGTTTAGCTGTTCATGTCATACCTTTTGCTCCATTCGTTGGCGAGAACTTTGTTCTTATGCATGATAATGTAAGACCCCATGTCGCACAAGTGGTGACGCAATACTTAGACGAGGTCAACATTCAGCGATTGCAGTGACCAGCTTATAGGCCTGATCTAAATCTAATATAAAATGTATGGGCTATGCTAGGGCGTGCTCGACACCACCAACCCATTCCAGAAACCATCCAAGAACTAAGAGTAGCACTTCCTGAAGAATGGGAAAACATTCCGCAAGACGACATTGTCAGCTGCATTCAAAGTTTATTAAGTTATTAGAGCTCGGGGAGATAATACACGTTATTGGTCACATAATTTGCTTGGCCGTCTCGTTGGTCAGAAGCTAAGTACTAGGCTACTAAGTGTGGGATCTCGGGTTCGAGTCCCAGAGGCGGTCGGCTTTTTGTGTTTAAGGAAAAGTCTTTGTAGTGCTCGTCTTCCGGGAGTGACGCAAAACGGTGGGCGCCGTGTATTGTTGGTAAAATGAAGACCACTTCCAGGCAAAGGAACGCACTTCCAGTTGGAAAACTGGATGCGGCAAAATTCCCAGGTGAGGGAGCCGAATCCCTGGCGTCGATGATTGGCCATAGCAGAGGAAATAGGCCAATGTTAAATAAACAAATAAATAGACTAAATTTGCTTGAAAGATAGCTTAAAAGTGTCTTAAGCAAATCTATAAGTACATTGAATTTTCTTGATATAGTAGAGTTTTCTAGATTTTTAATTTATTGTTACTTAATAGAAATATTTATTTATTTTTGTGATTTTACACCTAGTGTTCTTATAATAAAAAAATAGTATACATATACTTTTTTTGGTTTTACACTGAATAAATGGAAAAAGGTAGGTGTCCGGTTATTCTTTTGAACACGAGTGTACTATTATTTCATATTCGTTTAACGTGTATCAAAGTTATCAAATAAATATAGTTGTTTTATTTACACTCATTGGAGATATACATATTCGTATATATCGTATATATATATATATATATATATATATATATATATATATATATATATATAAATCTATATATATATATATTATATATAGATAT
>JAWQRN010000210.1:0-34100 GCA_033557685.1 Sperchopsis tessellata
ATTATCAAAACATGTAGCTGCCAAATGTGTTAGGTATAGTCTGCCTAGAAGACATTTATTCGCTGGGTTTTATATCCGAGGGCCTGTCTTCTATTAGCTGAGACTTAAATTGGTTACTTATAGGAGACAAACTCTCGGATACAGAACCCTGTGGATCGGTGGTTTTGATGCATTATCTTAGGGAAGATATCAAAGTATTGGTTTTTGCGCGTAAAATGCATGGTGCTTCATAGTGCGTTACGATCTTTTGTCAACAAAAATAATAAAAAATAAATTATTTATTAAAATGTAATGTACGTTAACTTAAACTCTATATTATTGTTGACTAAATCATGCACATCGTTAATAATTTTGAAGTAGCTTGCAGCTGTCTGTAACTTTGGTTCCCGTATTGTATTATTATTAAATAATGCTTATTAGGATAAACGTTAGTTTTAAGAAATTATTCAGTATATTTATAAGTAAATATTCTACGAATTAATTTGTATCTTTAAGTGTAAATGATGTATATTTACAATTGCATAGAGTATAACATTATAAACAAGTATAGGCCCAACCTTTTGAAATAATACATAACATTGAATTATGTATTAAAAATATATAGACACATTCTGTTGGTTTCAAGTTATAATAAACAATAAAGTATATATTTAGTATTTTTATTTCGAAAAGTTAATTGTGACATAGAAATATCATTTAGTAGACTCGAAAAGTTGTTTTGCATAGGTAACTCCAAACATTTCAGAAATATATGGGGTTTTATTTATAGTATAAAGTGTATTTAAATTAACAAATGTTTTATGATATTTTTAGAATAAAAGTTTGAGTGTATTGTATATGTAATGAGTATAGAACAATATAAAATTGCCACAGTAATATTCAATGTTTGCAATTTAAATATTAATATGAAGATCAAAATAGCTAAAAAAAATCATAATTAATAATATATTAAATCAAATTATATATAATAAATAATTACTTGCCTATCATCACAAGAAATAAATATTTTTTATAAATTATGATAAAAGAATCATATTTATACAATTATATTTAGGCTACACACTTTCATTTTCAACATTAAAAGTGCCATTCAAAGTGCCTTTATAATAATCCATGAAACAATTTAAAAAAAAAACATTTTTTTTAAATTTTTACTGTTAATTTAACACACACTAACGGTGTCCGCTGCGAGAGTATAGGTTCCCTAAATATTATTATAAATTTAGCCCAATTTCAATGTTCGTAAAGTGTATCTAGTTTGAGAATAATTGAATGGTGCAGAAAAATTCAATCAGCATATATTTAGATGGGAACATTTCTAAGAGTTTTTCTAATTTATTTTCATTTATTTATTTTTACTGAAAATTTATCAAATTTAATATTTTTAAAAATAAGCTTTCAAAAAATTAAGTATTAAAATGAAAGAATATAGTTTACTACCATAATATAATTTGATATATTGATATTTTGAATTTACAATATAATACAATTAAATTTAATCTATAAATAAAATGAAATAAAAACAACTACAAAATTATTTAAGGTCTTCCTTTTGCGTATGTGCACAATTCACATTTTCTTCTAACTATTCTCCATTATCAATTTGAATAGTACTGACACTTATCATAGCATTTTGAAATTTTGTCTTAATTCTTCAATATTGCAATTCCGTTGTTTTTATGTTTAATCCTTTATATATCCCAACAAAAAAGGCTATGAGGTCAGTTCAGGAGACCTCAAAATTGAGGGGAGATCGAGGGAAACAGACGAATAGGCAGGAAGAGGATGTCGTGGCTGCGCAACATCAGGCAATAGGCCGGAATATATACGGCAGACGCCGTAATACATACTTCAAAGAACCGAAAATGTGGTCGCAAACATTCATTAACAGATTACAGTGGAATAAGAAGAATTGGTTATTAGAGAATTTTCCCTAAATGTTCTGCTATTTTAGATTTGTGAGTAAGTGACCTATCCCTTTCAATCAATGGCTTATTATATATTATATTTTGTGATTATCAAATAACGTACACCAAACATTAAACCCATACAATTTTTGAACTACTCAAAATCCGTTGTGGTTTTTCATCACACCACCAGTGTTGTTGGTGTCTGTGAAAGTTCCATCAGTTATAATTTGAACCGTCGTTCGTATCTGTTGAAAATTTTACCACTTATAATTTGAACTACGTCAGTCTATACAATACACTTACAAAAGTTGTCAGCATTCTGCATCTTATCTAGATACCGACTACAGAATTTCAATCTCCTTTGATAATCTCCTGCTAATCATCGATGAACTTTTCTAGTTTTATAGAGTTTGAATTTCTAGTTTCTCTATATGCGTAACGTATTAGCTCGAGAAACGTCAATTTTATGTTAAATTTGTGTACTTTTGGAACGTGGTGGGTTAAAAGATCCGTAGTATATCAGATTGTCCTCAAAAATTTAAAAAATGTTTACATCAAATTATTATCTGGGTGTTTAAGAAAATATATCTCCATTGCGATTTCAGGACACTTGGTGACTTCTAAATAACATTCAATCATATTATATTTCCCATCGATTTTATATTGCATTTTGAGTAAACTAAGTAAAACATTATGTACCATAAAATTGCTAACTCAATAGTATTGACACTAGTCAAATATGCCAGTAATCAATAATCGGATAGGTAACAACTAGATTTTTAGTCAAAATATGAATAAATGTTAATAAAGAAAATTAATTTCGTACATACGTGAAATAGTGAAGCGATGGTATTTTATAAAAAATACACGATAGAAAGTTAAGGCGTTTATTGAAACAAACACACAACCATGATAGTATATAAAATAAACCATCAAAATTCCTTTGCTGTACGCAAGAGGACGTGGCACGGAACTAACATTACAAGAAATGAGATTAACTACATTCTGACCGTTTAAGACTGGAAGCGATCATAGTTTAGTTAAATGTAGAATTTTAACAGTAATAGAAAATGTGTAAATATGTTGAGTTAATTCGTTGAAGATACATCACTAGCTTTAAAAATATCCCTTACAGCAGTGGACGAAAAGTCGGTACATTTCAGAACATCATGGTTTTCACCCAGAAACGCTATTCATATATATTTAGAATATATTAAAATATCAAATTAAAAAGATTCAAGTTAACTGATAAAACTACCAAAAATCTTAACTTGGGCAATCTGAAACCTAACCAAGAGGTATTTCAATTAAAACATATTATCAGTGGAACTATTAGTGATAAAAAGGAGAACAAAATATTCACCTAGATTAAAATCCTACAGTATTATAGAGAACTAAACGTTATAGTTAAGACAGACGACAGAGTATGTACTACTGTCAAAAATCTATATTCTGGTCAATAAAACACCAGATAAGCTGTAAGCAGGTGAAACAAATATTATAATTTGAAAAAAATAGTAATAAATAGCACTATGACCTGAAAACAGTAAGAGCGATCTTGTAATGCTATAACCACTACAACTATATCGAGACGAACGTACCATATAAACATATCATATGAGGAAGTAGTTCCCCAAATATTACTCACAGAAGTGGCGCATCTATAAAGTGTGGAAGAGCACCTGAAGGGGATGGCATTACAGTTAACATAATCACTGGAGATGAGATATATACAGTTCTGGAAAACTGTTCAATTCACGCCTGGAAACCACATAGATTTTGGCATCTAGGAACAATGCAACACTTATTCTGATCACAAAAAAGTAACAAACAAGTTCTAAGAAATTATCGACCAATTAGACTCACATCTGTGGCTTATAAGATCCTTACCAAAATAATTACGAAACGCCTTACATACCAATTCGAGTAACACCAACCCAAAGAACAGGCCTGTTTTCGTAAAGGATGTAGCACTATTGACCATATCCATACGGTGTATAAATACGAGTACAACCTGCCACTGTAGGCTATGACAAAGAATTTAACCCCAACAAGATGGGAATAGTGATAAAAGCAGCACACCCAGTTTTAAAATACACCAAAAAATGGACCGTTTGATTTTTAAAACGGTGTTACACAAGGAGACACCATACCGCCGAAAATTATATGTTCCGAATACTACTTTGGAAATAAAAGGACATTAAAGTGAATGAAAAGTATCTAGACCATTTAAGATTTGGAGACGATATCATGTTTTTCTGCACGCACCATACAATATCAAATGGTTGATCTAGTTATGACAAGTAGAACCATAGACCTTAGAATTAATATGAAAGTAATTTTTAATGGAGCTGGCTACACCAGCTAATGTATCCATCGAGAGTACACTCATACACTCATAGAAACCATACATATTTACATCGAAACCGTAACATCTTACATGTGCTTAGGCCAGCTCATAACGATGGTTGAACATATTTCTTCTTAGATAGCATGAAAAACAAAGCTTGTATGGAGTATAATTAGCCATCCAAGCTACATATTTAAATTGCGCATGCCTTTGTGTTTGAAACGCAGAGTCTTCAGTCGGTGTGTTTCGTCTAGGTTAACGTATGTTAGTGACGCCTGGACTTTAAGGACCTTGCACATTCAGAACCTCCAAACAACACAATGAGGTATTGAGAGATAATGAGTGTGGGAATTAATGATAGAAAGCGATGTAGCTAGATAAACGACATACATATTGTAGGTGTATTCGGCTTTTCATGGAGAAATTAATGAGAAAACACACCATTAAAATATGTAGATTCAAATAGTATGTATACAGAACATACCATGCTAGCTAAAAAAATATCACTCAAATGGAACTGGCAAAATCCTAACACCAGTAACGCGATTAACTTCATATTCAGTAATCAAAACGCCATCATACAAGACTACATTTCTGGTAGAGAAATTAACTTGGACCATCTGAAATATAACCAATATGTATGTTATCTAGATCTTAAGAACAGATTTGCTGCTCTGGAAGAATACAATGGTGTCGATAAAGTGTTTAATATAATAACAGATATGGCTAGAATAATAGGTGGAGCTACCAATAGTAAAGAGGAGTCGAATATACCAAGACTCTACAAAGGCAGCATAGAGAACTAAATATAAAATAAGAATGCAGAATATAGGTTACGAGAAACGTTTAATGACTATTAAAAAGTGAATAAAGGAAAATATTAGAAGAAACAAATATGATGCCACAATCCGGGCGATAGAGCAGCATAGAAGCATAATCTGGTGAATCAGAGGACATATGCTTGAGAACCAGTAAATAATAGCCCTCAAACCTGAAAACCGTGAGACAGTTGACGAGAGAAAGGAATTCCTTGAAGTGGATAGAAAGTTTTAACTTGACTGTATAAATATCTCTTCCGAAGAAGAAGTTCCACTAATATTACTCTCAGAATTAAATATATAAATTTCCGGTAAACGGTATTTGTTATGTATAGAAACAAAATAATTCCAGCGTCCTGGACAAATGTAGCGATTATTTTAATCTATAAAACTAAAATAAAGACCTGAAATTTACTTATACTTACTAGCTTATAAGATCTCTACCAAAATAATTAAACACCACCTTACAGATCAATTCGATTCTAATCCAACCCAAAGAACAGGTATGCTTTCACAAGGGATATAGCAATATTGACCACATTTATACGATGCTCTAATTGTTATCTAGATATAACGTGTTGTGGATTCATATACTATGAGAACACATTTGACTCGATCAAGACATCTGCAGTTGTTAAAGCTTTGGTCGAAAATAGCATTATATCTGCCAATATACAGCCGATTCAAATATCAATGAAAGAGCCACATCAAACGTTAAATAAAACGTTTGATATTCAAAAAGGTGGTAGACAAGGAGGCACCATATCGTCGAAGTTGTTCAGTGCAGCTCTAAAGTATATGTACCGAGATCTAGATTGGAAACACGAGAGCATAAAAGTAAATGGATAATATCTTAGCCACTTCAGATTTGCAGATATCATGATATTCGAACACATTGTCAAAGTGCTTCAAGAATAAATTATTTATCTGAATTTCGAAAGTAAAAATATAGGCCTTTTGGATAAATAAAGCAAAAGTAATGCTCAATGTGCTAGCTATGTCTGCCAATTTGTACATCGAGGGCACACTAATCGCAACCGTAACACCATACATGAATTTGGGCCAGCCTATATCGATGTATGGAGATATTTCTTTGTAGATGGTATAAAGAACAAAGTTTGCTTGGAATATAATTGGACGTATAAGCTACATATTTAAGTCGCATATGCCTTTGTTTGAAATTGAATTGAAATGTAGAGCCTTCGATCAGTAGGTTTTACCTGTGATGACATATCCTATTGAGAAATGATTGTTAAAGGCCTTGCCTTTTCATAAGCTCCAAATAATGCAAATACATATTGAGTGATATATGATGGGTTTGGGAATTATAAATAAATGGCGCCATGAATGGATTAGAAGTCAGACTAGGGTTAGGGATCTTACAGGGACGGTGAAGATACAAAAGTGGAATAGGCAAAATTTCTTGAAAAGTGAACACACTATCGATAACCAAAGAAAATAACGGAGGCAACTCAATACTAAGACGATGACCCAATGACAGTGCGACTGAGAACTCAGAAGTTATTTTGGAGTTATATAGATGAGAAGGATGCACAAGCGTGGTGAGTATAAGGAATTCGAGGAGGCTTTCGTTCAGCAGTGGATGAATCATGGCTGATTATGATGATTCTGATGATGATATATTACCATCAACGATTATATATACTGGATAACTGAAGCGTATAAGAACAAATAAAAAATTCCCTTGTGGTATATACATAACACAAGTATATGCTATCTCATCTCATACTATGTAAATAGTACATCGCTATTTTACAGATAGTTCAGAATTACGTATGTTTATTCCATTTGAATCTGCATCGATTTTATATTTAAGTAGTTTCCATGTATTTTAGTTAACAGAGTTGAGAGAAAAAGCAGATTTTATTTTAAATATTGTATTCCCTCTAATATTAGCGACCAATTGTTAAGAGATAAATGAGTACCGTTGTTTGCTATAGTATTGATAACCCAGTGTATTTGATATATGCTAAAATCCTAACGGTTTACTTAGAATTTGAAGTTACTCAATGTTGGGATTTTTGGTAGAAAATGACTTAGGTTGGCAGCTTTCGACGCCATCAGAATTTAAGTCACAAAATTTTCAGCATAAAATGTAGAAAAATGACTTTTAATAAATTTATGTGAATGTGAACTCACTTTATTATGTAATATATATAAACGAGCAAGCAAGCAAACAAATCAAGGAAATAAAAGGGATCCCAAAATTTCTTCGGGAGTAGATGGGGGAAGCACGCTGTCAAGTATGTGGAGAAACAATACAATATTCACCAAATGAAGTGTCAGTTTTGGCTGAACATTTTTGTTATGACCACCCAGACTTAGAAGTAGGATATTTTTCGATTGTGAATTTTGCATTTGATGATGATGAGTTATACAAAGATAGTAGTGAAAAATATGATGAAACAATCAGCATCCGCTCAGAAAATGTAAACGCTGCTGTTACTTTAGAAAAGAAATCAAAAATTGTGACAGAAAAAGAAACTAAATCTAAGGATAAAAAAGCTAGTAAATATATTGTTTTATTATTTACTTTATACACTATTCATAATCGTGTATATGCTCCCGTTATATAAGAAATTAATCGTTTCCGTTATTTCCTATATATGCAACTTTATACTATATATCGTTTTATGCTGTATCCAAAATAATGTTTTTGCATTGAAGAAATGGGGTAAAAAAATTAGAGATTTTTAGGTTGTACCGTATAAATACTCAATATTATAAAATTAGGTGCTATTAAGTGTAAAAGTTCCGAGGCTCTAATAAGTTTATATCTATTCAGAGCATATACATGACTATTTCAAAAATTGAGTGTCATTAAATGTATAATGTGATGCACCTTCCTTGTATTGTGCTTGTTTAATCTAAACTTCCCTTAGCTCGAAATATGGTGGCAAAGTATTCCCTGGCTGAGCAGATCCATGCCTAAAAACAAACAGATATCAAACACCACATCTAACATATTTACTTTAATTAGGTATTTAATTTCTTTACATTTTTGAATTTATATTTCAGGTAAAGATGTTGAAACAGTTGTAACAGATGATTTGACTCAGTGCTCAACATGTGCTTGCGCAGCAGGGGATTATGACTTTGATTGCCATAAAAACTACAAAACTACTGGTAAGATTTTAATTTAATACGATTAGTGACATGATTGAGTATTATTCAAAAGGGAATAACAGTTTCTTATATCTTATAAAGTACCTTGTTCTAATTATTCTATTTCCATTGATCAAACCGACCAGAAACCAAAGCAATAAAAGATTAATGAATCATACAACTACTTGAAACCAAATAGCGCAGAAATTTGCTTAATATTAATAATTAATATTACAGTGCTATGACGTCCACATATGGTCTCATATATGCAGCATGTGAAGTACCCTGTGCGGCGGGTTCGATCCTACCTAAGAATGGGCTGGCTTGAGTCTACAGCAATGTCAACACAACTAGTTGTGTGCCAGTGACCATATTTGTTTAATAATGAGAAGTTAATAATATGTGTAAAATTAATGACAGAAACACGTGTCCACTGCATTTAGTTTTTTCCCATCATTTTGCGATATATAATTCATTACTGTATTTAATATATCGACTTGAATGGTTTGCTTGATATTTAACTTTATTAAATATTAAATTTACACATTTATGAATGGCCAAGGAAGCAACAAATTCTTAGTTAATAATATATTTTTATGAGCTATTTAACTGTGAATCTATTCCCAAAAGTAGGATTTAGTAACCCAGGTACTAACATAATATGATAAAAGTGTGACCGACTATTATGAATTCAAATATTTAGATATTTGTTTTGATATGGCTTTTAAACTTTATTTGGTATGTGGAAATAATATCCCATCTAAATTAAATTTACATATCTTGAATACATGATAACGATTAATTATACGAAAAATAAAATAAAAGTATTTAATTGTGAGTGGCTACAAATGAGTAAATTGTAAAAGACTACAAAAAATATTTACTAAATTTAAATTGTATGTACATTTTATTAAAATTTTCGTTGATATTATATCTGAATGTACTAGTGGCCCTAATTGAAAAACGTCAAATCGAATTACGAAAATTCACCAGATTGCTAGACTTTATAACACCAAAGAGATAACGCATATCACGAAAGGAATCAATTACTCAGTTGAAATAAGAAACCTAGTTAGGGAGAAAAGGCAAGTGAGACGAAAGTGGCAACAAACACGACACCAAATCGATAAGACTGTCCTCGATAATAAATCACAAAAATTAAAAAGAGAAATCCGTAAGTTATAAGATGACAGATGAAGTTCTTAACAAACCTAACAGCTGAAGAAGAGAGTGACTACTCACTCTGGAAAGCTACAGAACGAATCAAAAGTCCGATAATGCCAATTCTTCCAATAAAAAAGGTCAAGAAAGCTGGGCAAGAGAGAATAAACAAAAAGCAGATTTATTTGTTGAACACATAGGGGAAGTATTTACACCAAATGATATGCAGAATATTAATAATAAACTTGAAGAAGCCGAAAATAATATAACACAAGAAATTACTCCGGTCACCCCAAAAGAAGTGCAGGAAGAGATCAAGTCAAACCTGAACTCTATGAAGTCACCAGGATTTGACTTAATTACTGGGCAAATTCTGAAACAACTTCCGCGAAAAGGGATAGTTATGTTGGCATATCTCTACAATGCAGCTTTTATAATCAAATATGCCCCCGCCAGCTGGAAGGTGACCGAAGTTATTATGATCCCCAAGCCAGGGTAACCACCTCCGGAAGTAGAATCGTACAGACGGAATTCACTGTTGCCAGTGATTTCAAAGGTATTGAAAAGTTCTGCTCAGGAGATTAAAAGTAAATATATAGAATGCCAAACTGATTCCTGACAATCAATTTGGCTTAAACAAAGACACTCGACAATCGACCGAGTGCATCGAATTACAGATATAATTGAAAGAGTCCTAGATGAGAAACAAGTCTATTCGGTGTTATTCATTGACGTCGTAAAGGCCTTCGATAGGGTGTGCATTAAGTACTACTACACAAATTAAACAAAGTGCAACCTAAGTAATATGATAAAATCCATAACTCATATATATCTGGGAGAATGTTCAGTATAAAACAAGAAGAAGCCTATTTATACCTAAAATAAATCCAAGCAGGTGTTCCACAGGGCAGTGTTCTTGGGCCTGTCGTATTATATACCAGTGATATACCAAAACTTATAACAAGGGAAACTAGCTGCTTTTGCTGACGACACAGCTTTGATGACAACAGGACGGGACGAGAAAATTTCTACTCGACTACAACAGGAAGCTAGTAACACCATATTCGACTGGACCAAGAAATAGAAAATTAAACTTAATGATGATAAATCGGTACACATCAACTACACCAACAAAAAATTGAACAATACCTCATCATTGATCATAAATGGAACGGTAGTTCCATATGAAAATAAAGCCAAATACCTAGGAATGACATAAGACACCAAGCTGAAATGGAAGGAGCATGTAAAGATAAAAACCAGAACCAAACATAAAATTCCGATAATATAAATAGCTCAAAGGAAGACATTCCAGCCTATCCTTATATAACAAAACTCTAAATAATCAAATTATTAAACCTACCTGGATGTATGGAATACAACTCTGGGGATGCGCGAAAGATAGTAATATCAAGATAATACAAACATTCCAAAACAAAGTTTGAATGCACCATGGTATGCTAGAAACGCTGATATTCACAGACATTTTGGCATTCCAAAAAATAAAGAAGAAATTAAAAGGGAGCATGAAAAAAGGCTTCACCTACAAAAAAATGTAGAAATTCTTCAGCTACTGGAAAATCAACATTTGTTCCGAAGACTGAAGAGAACCAAGCCATTCCAACTTGTGTTGTGTTGTGCTGAAAAGGCAATCAGTGTGCGCGGGTGATAGTGTTTGGTTTAAAAAAAAACAGAACTAACTAAAGGACGTCCTTGGACTAAATTTAGCGATACATAATAAGTTTTAAAAGTCATTAGAGATAAGTTGATGGTTTAACAAATAAGCAATAATAATTATAAAACAAAATTACAATTTTGAGGAACTAAATGGTTTTCATTAAAGGTGTTACAATAATACATTTATTATGTATTTTTTAATTTTAACATTAAGTAAACATGAAGTTTTCTTCACAAACTACATTTTGAAATGCAAAATAGTAATCACTTATTATTATGGCTTAAATTTACTTTGGGATAGTATTGCTAAGGCCAGAGTCATTGGTGGAAAACGTAGAAAATTTCGGAACATACTAAGATCCTATAAAAGCAGCATAGAGAGCTAAAAAAGTGGTTAAAACATGAAGGCAGAACATAGTATATGTGGAACTTTCAAACGCCATTAAAAAACGAATAAAGGAAGACATTAGAAGCACCACGAGACCACCTTACAGACGACAGAGTAGCACAAGAACTACAAAAAAGTGAAACAGAGACTAGGAGATTAGGAAAAAACATACACTAGTCCTCATATCACAAAATGGTGAGAGAGTTGACGACAGAGAGGAGATCCTTAAAGTGGTTAGTATATTTTTCCAAGAACTACTACTATTACGCTCAGAATTTTCACATTGCCCGAATCAATGAAGAATGGAAAAGCACCAGGGGATGACGAGGACATACTAAAACCTGCTGGAGATAAGATATATACAGTTCTGGCAAAACTGTACACGCCATGCATAGAAATAAAACAGGTAAAATCTATGAAAACGCCACATCAAACGTGTAATTTAACGTTTGAGAGTAACGGAAACGTTTGATACTCAAAAAGTGTTAGATAAGGAGACACTACATACTACTAGTTGTTCAATGCAACTCAAAAGTATATGTTCATGGAACTATATTGAGAACCAAAAGGCATTAAGGTGAATGCAGAATACATTAATCATTTGAGACTTCCGGATGATATTGTGTAATTTACACACACTACCGAAGAGCTCCAAGAAAAAGTTATCTGAATTATGAAATAACAGATGTAATGAATCTTAGTAAAACGACAGTTACGCCCAATATCAGTTAATGTGTAACATATTTAAGCCGAAGATGCCGCTGTCTATATAATGCAGGACTTTTGATCATTGTGTTTTGCCTGCGATGAAGTGTGGTAATGAGACGTGGGCATTAAATGCCTTGCATATACAGAAGCTCCAAACAACGTAAAGAAGTATTAAGAGACACATGGTGTGTTTAAAAATTAGTGATAGAAGGCGCTGTGCAGGGACGCTAAATATACAAAAATGGAAATGGGCAGGACATCTTGGAAGGCGAGCAGATCATCGGTGTACAAAGGAACTAACTTTGTGGGAACTAAGAGATAACGTAAGGCCAAGGCGAATACCCAATGACAGGTGGGACAAAACACAAGTTGATTGAGAGTCACGTGGATGAGAAGAATGAACAACCATTGCGAGTGGAAGGAACTTGGCAAGGTCTTCATCCAGCAGTGTATGAATAACGGCAGATTATTATTATGATGAGATAATACATACTATCATCATTATCAGCCATTTCGCCATAACAATTTATTATATATTAACAAAAACATATAAAATGCACAAATAAGCACTTCAGTTGGTTATTTGATTCATATAAATTCCCAGATATTGTTATCAACTGCAGTCGTAGAGGTACTAGATTACATATTATTATTATTAGCATGATAACTGTTTTTCTTTCTTTCTGCGAGTAAATTTTTATTTTATTTGTGGTTTATGGTAAACCGAAAGTCATTGTTTCTAATTATACAACGACAGCCGACGTGAACAGTAATATACAATAAATAATTAAACAACAAAAAGGGCATTATATTCTTAAACACTTTGTAAATAAATAACTACATATAAATATATATATATATATATATTACACAAATACCGTTATTTGTTTATATTTAAATAATGTTTATATTTCAAATTATAAATTATTATATCTATACAGGTATCCCTAAATAACATGCGATAACATAAACAAAATTTTCTGGATTAGAAACCATTCAAATTTTTATAGGATACCATGTTCAGAAATGGCTGGTTTCCAAGATACGACCCTGAAAGGAGATGAATAAAAATCATGTTTATGCAAATATCTTAAAAATTATATAACGTAATGGAATGAAATTATATTGTTTATTTTGATTACTAAAGAAATGACAAATTTTGGCAAATATTTAAATCTACACTTTAACCAGGGGCGAAACATATAGATGTTGGCTTGGGGTTTTTCAATCGATTTTTTTTTTATATTTATAAAGATAGAGCTTTAAGCTTCAAATAATTTTCGAGAGAAACAGCAAAATGTTATCGATGTGACTTTCTACCTAAATTGATCTATAACAACAACCTCTGTCTTTCATGAAAAGTGTGGAATATATTTTAGTCAAATCGAATGTATTATTATATGAGTTTACATAAGCTAAGGAATTAAAAAGAAAATTAATTTTACTTACTGTATAAATACATCAACTTTAGGGGAACATATTGTTAATTGTTTTGGGTTAGAATCTTATATTTTAAAATTTGAACAAAGTTAAAACACAATTCGTTCATCGTTGAAGATGACATTATCAAGACAAGTGTCTTAAAATTGCTGGATTGAGACTGCCATTTAGCTCTAAAAAGTGCTAAGTATAGAATGGCATGTAACTCTCAGAAGTAAGTCATATACTAAAGACTAGAGTCTATGACTAGTTCTTCTGAGAGCTAAATGGCAGTCTACACCCAGAATTTGTAAGAGCTGCATGTTTTGATGTCCGTGGGCAAAAGGAAAAATCTACACACGGTTATTTGCCGGAAAACCTGTAGATAATTACATTCTATTTGTTCGAAAAGAAAGTTTGTTCGTTCAATTTTATTATCACTGCCCTAATCAGTTTCAAGTTTTTCAGTTATGTCAGCCCTACTACGTAAATTGCTTTAAGATTTTCCGTACTAGGAGAATATGTTCCTAATTTATGCTCTTCCCTATTTACAGCACATTCTAGTATATTAGTTAGTACAATATAATTTATGAGTTTATACCAAAGTTGAGCAGGCTGTCATAATGCTTCTAACGAACTCATGTGCAACGAAATTTTATCTACAAATTCCCTAATTTAAATGCTGTTGTTTTATTAGTAGTGGCCATGTTAAAAATTCCTCCATACGCGAATGCTATAAGAAAAAAGTCGCAAAAATTTTTCCAATAAACTGTATCAATTATTATTAACATTTTTATATATTCATTTTAATTTATATGATTGTTTAAAAACAAGAAAAATGAAAAAAATAGTTTTTACTTCTTTAGCTTTCTTAACGTCGTGTCTGGATTTGAGTAATGTTCTATATTTTAGATGCCAAATAAAGTTTATTATTAAATATCAATTTAAGTGAAAAGTCACTATTGATAATATTTGCTTTTTTGTAAACAGTTCAACTGAGGTAAAATATAAGAAATCTTACCGTATATAAATAAAAAAAAATTGACTGGAAAACCCTAGCCCACCATCGGTATATTCCACCTCTGGTTAAAGTAGGATTTTAAATACTTGTCTAAACTTGTCATCTCTATAGCTGTTAACATGTACAAAATTTAAATTCGATGCGTTAAACCGTTTTTAAGATATTTGCTAGAACAAGACTTTCATTCAGCCTGTGGTGTTTATATCAATCATCATATATTTTATTATATTATATTATATTATATTATTCGGCATCTTGTTTTCTCCATATCATTATGACGTATTAGTTAATATGCCAAACTGTAATAAGGTAATATACATTACAGTGTCAGATATTTATTTCCATATAATAACTAGTTAAAACAATTTTAGCAGTGCTATCTAATATTGATTATATGCAAATTAGGAGCTACACATGGCGAAACCTAGATATAATTAATTTTGTTACAAATACTAAATTATAAAGTGTACGGTGGACACCTATTAGTGCTAATTAAATAGTATAATCTAACCTACCTCTATACATCCATGTTATACATATATATATATATATCTTCGAGAGTACGATATTTTCAGATAACTCTTACAAACGCATAATTGTTATAATTTTTTTATTTGTGGTTTTATGACAAATTCTAAATAAAAATATTTTGGCTATTTTCGCAAACATGAAGATTATAGATACGTAAAATTTATTTAAAATTAGACTCTTCCCGAGATATTTTCAATTGTATGAAAACAATGACGGTAATACTTTGGAGCGTCAATGTATTATTTATTTTGAAAAATTAAGAAATAATTTTCAGACCACATTCAGGAAAGATATTTACAATATAACATGACAACTTCATTTTTAGAATAGAAAACCTTTCGTTAATAATGTCCTTTTGCTTATCTCTTGCCTTTTAGAATTATCGTGTTTCACTTAGTTTACTTATTAGGACAAAATTAATTTATAGGCAATAATAGTTTTGATTGTAAGTAACTTACAAGCATTTGCCTCAACCAAGTAGTATAGTCTTAAATTCAAGATATAGATGTCTATTTTTATTTTAGTTGAAAGCTGGAGCCAAGGTCCAAACAGTTTAACTTGCCCAGGGTGTGGAAAAACTGGACCACCCTTAATAAGGAGACAAAGAAACAAGGTATATTAAAATAAACTGTAGAATAATATAATCTAATAATACCACTTTTCAGATTGCAAGATCGTCTTTAGGCGCACTTTGTCTTCTAGGATGTTGGCCACTCTGTTTCTTACCTTTTATGTTGGGAGGCAGTAATATTATGAATTTATACTGTAAAGAATGTGGCCGATTCATAGCAACGTATGATCGACACTTAGGTCAGATAAAAAATGAGAAATTTGAAACTATCACCGTTCCAAATATTTGTAATTAATCAAAATATATTATTTTTAAATTATATGTTAAAATTTGATTGCAAATATGCAAAATGAAGGCATAAACTTATATTTCGCATAGTAGAGTATTTTGCTTAAGAGCTGATCAAATTTAAAAAATGATAATGATATTATGGCTTATCGATTCTCAATTACAGGTTTTTATTAGCACGTATGATGTGACAACAGATCATTTTCAAATTTGTTAAATTCGCTCATTGTAATTTTTCGTTAGTTGTTTAATATATTATTTTACCATAATCAAATAATTATTCAGCAAAAAAAAAAACAAAATATTTTGCTACTGTTTAAGAAAATATTTTTTGTTGAATAACTAACAGCAAATTGCACTAGATATTTTGTTGTTTTATTATAGTAAATCTATAAGGTTTTCACATTATAATTGAAAAAACTAAATATTTTCATTTTATTTAAGCAGATCCATATTCGCTAGGAAGAATAATGGGAATCGTATTTTGTCATAACATCGATATTTGTTGTGAAATTATTTAATACTGCAACTGGCCATTTAATCTACTGAATTAATATACGTACTTATATATTAATTGCAATTTCATTTAAAAAGTGAAAATATTTAGAGTATGTAGCTCTCGAAACGAATAAAAATTATTACTTTGGTTATCACATAAGCTCATTGTATTAAATTTGTCTAACTTATTAACAAACATTTTAAACGAAATGAAATGATAAATGGATGGTTTTGAAACCACAAAAAAATAAATACAAGTAAAACTTATTTTGTAGTTTCTAAAATTAAAATATAGTGACTTTCAATTTCATCCAAATACCAATAATAGGAAAAATTAATTGATTGAAAGTTAAAATATTTAGCGTTTGTAGCTCTCGAAACGAATGAAATTATTACTTTGGTTATCATCTAAGCACACTGTATTAAATTTCTCTAACTATTAACAAAAAATTTAAATGAATGGTTTTGAATACCCAAAAAATTCAATTACAAGAGAAACTTATTTTGTAGTTTCTAAAATTAAAATATAGTGACTTTCTATTTCAAATAAATGCCAATAACAGGAAAAATAAATTGATATAATGTAAAAATATTTAGCTTTTGTAGCTCTCGAAATGAATGAAAATTATTACTTATCACATAAGCACAATATATTAAATTTCTCTAATTTATTAACAAAAATTTTAAATGAAATAAAATCATGTATTGGATGCCACAAAAAATCAATTAGAAGTAAACTTATAATAATTTTTAAATTTTAATTTTAAATTATTAGGTAATCATTTTACGTATTTCTCAAAATTGTTCATTAATTCAGAATCATCCTCCTGATTATTTTGTAGACCTATTATGCTCCTCAAAAGAAATTGATTCTTGTGTATTTTTAATTTAATTAAACGATGTTGATGCCTGTACATTTTCAATACCACTATTTTCCAATTTTGCTTTTTGGAAAAACTCAAGAAAAATGTCACTTTTGAACATTTAATACCTGAGCCAGTTGAATCAAAAGAATTCTTTGGCCTGAAATAACAGCAGATGCATTTGGTAAACAACTCATAACATTGTGATATAGAACGGCCTGATTTTCACAAAAAAACAATTTCCTCATAACATGTACGTATACTTATACAATATCTACATAATAATGTTCACCAGGTATAGATGCACCCGGGACTTTAAACATATTGTCTTCAATTTGAATAATTTTGATGGCAATAATTTTTGTTCTAATATATTTAAAAAAAGCAGATTTATACTCACGCTTCTAAGCAAATTTTAGTATTCTGTGAACTAAATACATTTCAACAAAAGTTGAACAGAGGTTGTTAGAAACTTCTAACAATTTAGAAAGCACATTTAAAGAAATTTCTAGAAGAACTGAAAAGAACTCTAAAATATTTGAAACGAAACTAGAACAGAACTAGAAGAAAATTCTAGAAAAAGCGAAGATAAAATAGAACAGATTCTAGAAGTAAAGTAAACGATGAACATTCCAGATTGTTTCAAGAATATTCCAGATTGATTCAAGAAAGTTCCAGAATATATGAGAAAAAAGTCTACAGGCATTGGTATAAAAGTAGCAGTTTGGAAAGTAAACTTGACGAAAATTCAATTATAATGGAACATAAAAATGAAAAGATGAATAAAAAAATATGCCCTGAAGGAGCCTTGAAAGGAGACATCGAGAAATTCGCAAAGAAGCCATTCACTAATTCATTTCAATTGACTAGCCAAATGATAAAGGTATCCTAATTTGATGAAATTTCTTCATAGATACACTTCGAAATAGCTGCTGAACACAGTGGCTGGAATAACACAGATAAAATGACTAACCTCACCATGGCTTTACAAGGCTGTACGTCCTGTACAATATTTCCCAGAATAACAGGGGAAACATTGGTACACGCCCTGGAATCAATATTCGGGGATTTTCACTTTAAGCATATATATCAAGTACAACTAACAAAATGGAAATAAAAGAGCAGGGAATATCTGCAAGAATATGCAACTGATAGCGATAGACTCACCAGTTACGGAGATCTATAGGAAGATGGTATGTCCTTGATCGCAATGAACATGTTAATTAATGGCCTTACTGACCACAATCTATGGAAGGGTATGGATCAACTCTCAAATTTGAAGTTGTACATATATAGAGGAAAATACATACGAAAAGTAACAACGGAAGCCGCACCAGCTCAGGAAGTTGAATTATATCGAGACGTCTGAAAATTCCAATGAACATTAGATACCCACACTAGGGGGTATGTGTTGGTAGGTACAAAGGAAGGCACCAGAATATCCAAAATACAGCATCCTGTGAATAGTCTTGTCACTAATGTTAGTATTGGGAAGAAGAGATGCCAGTTCACGATAGATACATAGTCAGATTAGATATGGTAAATCGGAAGAAACTGGAATATGCAACAGAAACTCGTGCGACCAGTTGCTGTAACAAAATTTGACTTCATGGAAGAATGAAAGCTTACATTACCTTGGATAGTTCTTTCATGGTCAAATATATGATTCTGGCGGACATATTTGATGAAGCAATCCTAGAGTTGGATTTCATGAGCCATTAAAGATCAGTTTCTGCTATGAAAGAAATACTACTAAATATAGGCAATGAAGAAATCTGTACCTTCCTCGGACTAAACTATCTAGGTGCGCCTCCTATGTACCGATGTCACAGCCCCGGCTATGACTAAAGAAGTAAAGCATACTAAGGCTGACATCGAAATGGAGGATTGTCGACTGGGCCTTACATGTAATTCCAGTTCGTATCTTAATCACCAATACATTTTCTATAAATTTTAATAAAGGAAAGCTATTGGGAACTCTAAAACCAGTTCTTTCAGTTTCCCGATATAAATAAGTGCACATAGATAAGAGTTTAAGATTATATGAAGAAATTAAAACCAATATTGTTTAGAAGAAAGTTATTGGATCTCACCAGTTTTTCTGATATCCAAGAAAAATGTGTCTACTAGATTTTACGTACACTATAGGAGACTGACCGATGTAATGAAAAATGATTGTTACTCGTTACCAAGAATAGACGACACCTTGGTAGAATCCCAATGGTTCTGTTGGAAAGTGGTCAGAAATATGACTTCGTTATTTCTACTATTATTCAATCTGCGAAGAAGGTAAAGCCTGTGGCTACCTACAAGAACCATCGTCGAGAGGAACTGATGAAGGTTGTCCACTTTCGAAGCGACGACGTTGTCAACAGGTAGCTTGCAGCCGACACCAATTGTACATCAACAAAAGAAGAACAGAAATACTTTGTTTTTGGGAAGGTTAATTCATAGGATACATGAGGCCGTATCGTCCACTTAAGCATGAGTTTACAGGTGTTTCTGTTCGGGACGAACATAGCTAAGAAAGGGGAAATGTTACGAAACTACTGCGGAACCTCTTCGCTCATCACCAGAGGACTCCAGTGCGCTTCTAAAATACACTCCCAAAGACGATTGGTTCAAAGCTGCCTCAAATAGTTGAAAATAGACCACTCACGGCTATATAAAACAACAGGCTGGAGTCCGACTGGGCAGTTCAACAACCAGGGTGCTACCCGCAGCTCAGATTGAAATTATACAGAAGCGCCAAGTATTTGGATGATTAATATACCACTATACATTTGTTGAATTTTTATTTGTGTACCCAGTTAAAACATTATAGTATTTAAAATAAATTCGATCAGTGCCACTACATTAAAAGCTTTTACACGGCATAAAATTACATGTTTTATTATTCGAATACTGACTTCTGTGTAATTATAAGTATTATGATTTCATGTTATTAATTCTTTTCTGTCGAATGATAGACATTATGAACTCCTTTCTAAAAATTTGTCTTCAATTGAACGGTTTAATTCTGGGAATACATTTCATGAAAACGAAATGCTGCGATACAGAAAATGCATCCATTAGGTCTAAATAAATGTTTATAACTACATACTTTAAAAACTAAATCATGAGAATAGGATGGTCTTTATTGTACTACATACATATGGCCAATATGGAAATGGCAATTGTTTAGATTTTACTCATACTTCTAAAAGTGCCTTTTTCTCATAAGTTAAATATTTTGAATCGGTATAAAATTGCTTTTTAAAAGTTTATTTCCATTAAGATTATAAGATATAATAATTTTATTTTTTAAAATTGTTGATAAAAATAATAGTATTAGAAGGGGTCAACTGTAATTGAGAACACTGTATACTTACAGTATGACCTCTAAAAGAAGTAATATAGTAACTTTTTGACACGTTGAAGGCTGTTTTAATGAATTTACACAGATATACGTACAGCAACTGTACTTGCTGTTAAAAGTAAAATTACACTAGATAAACTAGTGTCAATGTTATCAGAAGATCACAAAAAATTATTTTATTTGGTTAATTGCAAATTTTGAGCTCTTTTCATTACCTTCGTAGCAAACACAATAGCCCATTATTAATTTTATTTATAATGCATTAATTTATCAAAAGTCATATTCGTCCCTAAATAACACTGGTTCCGATTCTCGAATATCGTTTAAACTTGGCGGCTCGTTGGACAATTCATAACCGTTGTCAAGCAGATAAATGCTCCTTTCATGAAAATTAATTGCATCTTGTAATGAATAACCATCTTCAAAATATTGTACATATAACATAAAATAAGGAAAACATAATAAATTACTAAAATACTAACTCTTATATGTACTTATATCTTTGTTTACTGTAAATATTTTTAAACTATCACTACTTTATATGTTATGATTATGATTAATTATTCCAATAAGACATAACAGTGTAGTGTGATTAAGATAAGGATATCTTCTAGTGACCGGATTAAATAGTTTTATACTTGCAGAACAATTGCTATTTCTTTTCGATATCTTATTTTTATTGTTGCCGTACTACTGGCAGACCCATTGTTTATGAAGTGTCAGTTTAAAATAAAATTAATAAAGAATTTAAATTAGTATATCGTTAATCATTATACAAGCCTCTCAAACTACTGCCACTTGTCTCTACATGTACTAAGTGAACCAACTTGAAACATTAAATTCTAGAAACCGAGTATTCAAAACCAGTTTTGATGCTTTTTTCTATTTAGCCTCGCTGAAATTTTGTTTTATATTGTTAACGATAAGCTTTCACCAATCTTATGGAGCATCAACTACATTTTAATTTGCAAAAAAAAAAACAATATCGATATAAAACAAGATACAGATCATCCTGCTCTTAAAATAGCACGAAAGTTTGACAACTTTATAACAAAGAGATTTTAAAATTAGCTGCATTCGATGGATTTTCTTATAATCTAATCAAAAAGTAATTTTATATAAAGAAGCCTGCACTTTCAGAGAAATAATTTCGACAAACTACCGCCGAGATCTAAAATTGGGATCAGAGATACGGTCATGAATTTTTACAGTTCGCTTTATCATCAGCAACACTGTGATAGGTTTCCCTATATGGAAAAAACTTGTTGTCTCAGCCAAAGAATCTAACGAGAGAGTGATACACAAGAGGATAGCGAAGCTGAAGAAAATCAGCAAGACATGATTTTTATTCGCATGTTTATTTTCGAGGACCAAAAAATATAAACACAGTCAGAAAAAGTTCTAAAATTTTCGAAAATCACCCATCAAAAATTAAATATTGCTAGAGTTTGTAAGAGCAAGCTTCAACGGGAAAGAATATAAGCTTATGCCAGACTGTAGAACTAGATGATATGCTATGTTTTATATGATAGAAAGGTTTCTGAAACTAAAAAGATACTTTACAAACGCTTTACGAGCAGTACATTCAACTGAAGTCGTATTCGACGATGATTATAAAACACTTGTCAAGTATTCAATAGATTATTTCCAGAATATCACAGGTGGAGTACAGCAGAAACGAGTGAAGAAAATGAAATTGTTGAACTATAAATATATGTTGTCTCACCTATTTCCGATACGGATGACCAACTCATACATGAGTATACTTATGCAATGAAAAACTAAATGAGGAGCCTAAGATAGACACCTGCGAGCTTGAAATCTCCAAAGAATTCAAGTTTTTTGAAGCAACTTTGAAAGGAAACGAAGAAGTTGAAAAACTTTACAGAGCATTGTTAATACTTAAACAGACTAGAATGGTGTCAGAAAGAGCTTTTCGATTACAGGACTGTAATTGTATTGTGTTCTTTTAAAATCAATTTCAAATATAAAATCGATCAATGAGCATTCCTAATGTTGACATATTTTCCTTTAAAAATTGTTAACGAATTAGTTTCTTTTAAAAAATTTATGAACATAAGATTCTAGGATTTTGTCATAAATAAATCATGGATTTATATTTTGTAAAGAAAAAATGTTTATGATATTGGTTACTCGAATATGAATAAAAAATAAATAATATATGAATGTTGTTTCCGGGAGGCTCTGACAAGTGCCTACGTTTTGTCCACTGTTGCAAGGGATATTTTCAAGACAAGTGATGTTACTTCAATGAATAAATTCACTGCACTGATCCAAACTCGGCCGAGCATGCTTATATAGGCAAGGACTGGAGTGAGGGATGTGCACTAGCACATGGGAGTTGCGTTTGGGCAATAGTTGCCGAGAGCAGGAGAGAAATATAAGAGGGGATTCGCCAAGCAATTGATAGTTGAAAACCATCGTCCCTATTGATATTGTTGGGGCTATTATAAACCTCAATGACTTCTCGGAATTTTTTGGGAAAATAAGAAGGTTCCCGACTTTAGTATCTTGGAACATAATGGTATCACCTGTTTGATGTCCAAATTTCTTAGAATACGGGAATGGTAGATAAACTGTTACTTTTACCTGACAGAGATAGTTGTATTCCTGAAACGTCTTATTGACAGTTTGCCATCTGAGAAACTATATCCATCAGATAACAGCACAACCGTGACAGTACGCAACTCTTGAGAAAATAGAGTTGTGTCACACAAACTGAGAGTTCGCTATACGAGCGAGTTAATTAGATAAGTTTCTGATAGGGATGATGATGTGACATTGCATGCAAGTATCTATTGATATGGGTGGGTTTACGATAAACAGAATGAAAAAGTGTACCATGGCATCTACGTTTCAACAATACATATAAGAAAGGAAGGGAGCCGGATAACTCAATCCCTATCGTGAAACGTATATTAGGGTGTTGGGAGTTTATGTGATCCAAGAAGGCATCTAGTGCTTCTCGTCCCGACGACCAAATAACAAAGGTGTCATCCACGTAACGAAACCAACATTTAGGCTTTATATCAGAGGACGATAATGCTAATTTCTCAAATGCGTCCATAAAAATATTGGCAACAACAGACGACAAAGGGGGCCCATAGCAGCTCCAGATATTTGTTCGTAGAAATGGTCCCAAAATTGGATATAAGTGGACCTCAGACAAACCTCCGTCAGCACCGCAATATCTTTAGATGAACCTTTCCCTCTCAGTAGGTCGCTGATGATTCTAATAGCATCATCCATGGGTGTACAGGTGAAAAGGGATTTGACATCGAAGCTTACCATTAAGTCCGTTGGAGCTAGTCTTATACTAGAAATCTGTTCTAAAAAATGGGAAGAGTTAAGTATGTAGAACTCAAATCATCCTACGAATTTGTAGCGGGTGAGAAATCGGGCCAATTTATATGTGGGAGACCCTATTGCAATAAAAATCGGTCGAAGAGGCATCCAAGGTTTATGTACCTTAGGTAGACCATAGAAACGAGGGATTCGAGAATCATGGGGAATGATTTTCTAAAGAAAAGTTGTTGGTACTCGGTAGCTGAAGTAGCATCTTTAGAGAGGCGGTGTAAATCCAAGAGGATTAAAGGCGTTGGGATTTGCCATGGTGCAGTTTCATGAAGTTTATGCAGTAGTATCTCAGATGGAAAGTTCGCTTTGATGTCGTTTAGTAGGTTGAGGAAACGGATGCTGATTAGATTCTGAATATTTGTTTTGTGGAGAAGTGGTTGGTAGCTTCTTGTTTATAATTTTAAGGAATACATGTAACATGGAAACAGAAGGTTATGACGTATTTTAGGGAGGGTTCGCCACTTTCCGCATACAGTTTTTCCACAAAACTCGTGCGGAAAGCGCCTGTAGTCAGTCTAATACCTCTATGATGTATTGGAAATAATTTTGGATTTTGCGGAGGAGCCATATGCTATGTGACCATAATCCAATCTTAATCGTATCAGATCTCTGTACACAAGCAGAAAAATCTTCCTACCTAATCTCCACTTCATATGGCTTAATAGTTTCATTATGTTGTGGGGGGGAATGTGTGCTATATCTTAGAGACTCGATATGTTTTCTCCCTGCTAACTGAGAGTAAAATATTAGACCGAGATAGCGGAAGGAATTGATGGGATTGTATCGCCATTATGTTTAATGGTAAAGGGAGGTGATAGGGTAAGTTTTCTATATAAGAGAACCCCGGTAGTTTTGGAGAAAAAAATATTGAATCTACTATACCCACACCACTTTTCAAGGCTACTAATGTATTTCTGCAAATGGTTTTCTGCCATAGTGATGTTGTCTGATGTGCAAAAAATAGTTAAATCATCAACAAACAGTATTGAAAGAATGGTAAGATAGATATTTTTGTCAACATCGTTGATTACAATGGCAAATAGGATGACAAGGAGCGTTGACGTTTGGGATATGCCGTTGCTTTGTGGAAATTTGGTTGATGTTATGTCACCTAATATGGTTAGGAAGGTTCTTTTCGATAATAATTCCGAGGACATGTCCCCTAAAACCCTATTGTTGGAGACGACGTATTATTCCATAGCACCACGTAGTATCGTACGCCTTTTTTATATCGAAAAATATTGCTAAGATTTCTTTTCTGTTTAGGAAGGCGTTATGAATGGTATCACTTAATATGACTAAACTATCCAGTGTGGAACGGTTTTGCCTAAGACCGCTCTGAATTCGAGTCAATAACTCTCGATTCACTAGGCACCATTTTTATCAATTATCAATCATCTTCTCCATGTCTTTGGCTGTGAAACTGGTTAGAGCGATAGGGCGATAGCTCTCAGGGGAGAAGCGGTTTTTTCCTGGTTTTAAGGTGGGGATTACTATGGCATCCTTCCATTTATTTGGAAAAGAGTCAATGAACCAAACAAGGTTATAAAATTTGAGATGATAATTTGAAACAAAGGTCTTCTTATGTTTCGATTTGAATTTTATATTGTACAAATTTCACATTTAGGATTTTCGCAAAGTGTTCACCAATGTGTTTTGCTATTCCATTTTGATTTTTCAGGGATAAGATTGTACTCTGAAGGCATGGTAAACAACGGGAGGTTATTGCCTGAAAAAGTACCGATTTTTCTCCAATCTTCATGAGAGCTGATGGACGATATGTATTCTGACCAGCTATTCATTTTATTTTGTTAGATTATGCGTCTGGCAATAGCCATCTTCCTTTTCAAGTTATCCAGGTTTTCTTCGTTTATATTATTCTTGCATTTTCGAAATGCAACTCTATGTTGATGTGGTGTAGTGGTTGAGATTATTGCATGTATGATATTTTTGCATATGTTGTCATATTGATCATCAACGTTGTGTATGGTGGTTGTATAGATTGTTGCCATGGAGGTATATAAGCTCCAATTTGTTTGCTGTATTCTCCAAAATGGTATGCGGTAGAAGGATTGTATTTGTGAAGAGAAGTGTAGGAGGATAGAGAAATTATCACTATCACTGAGGTCGGAGTGCACTCACCATTCAAATTGAGGAAGCAGGGATGACGAGCAAATGGAAGGATCTATACATGAGAAAGTACCTGAGACCGAACAAACATGAGTGGGATCTACAGTATTCAGTAAGATGAGATTTTGATTGTCAATACTCACTGAAATTAATTTTCCACGATCATTTACAAAGGACGATCCCCATATGAGACTATAGGCACTAAATGCACCTACTATTATGAAAGGAGTCAGCAGATGTTGTAGGAGATCATTATATAAATCTGAATCCAATTCATCTCCAGGAGGGAGGTATAGGGACACAAGTGTTAGTTTTCTGGGGAATGGGAGGAAGACTGCGACCCCTTCATGGTGGTGCCCAAAGGGATCTCAGCGGCATAGAACTTATTGATCATGATAGCCACACCACCGTTAACACGAGCTGGATCAGTTTTATTCTTGGAGAAGATATTATAATATTTGTCCTTGTTGTGGATAAGTCGCACGGAAATTTGTTTCCTGAATGCATATAGTAGCAGGTTTGAACTTATTGGTTAATAACTTTAGAAGTGTTATCGTGGGAAAAATCCAAGTTCCACTGCATGAAAGTAGACATGTTTCACATAAGAAGGAAATAGGATAATTTATTTAAGGAATTTATGTTGCCGGATGAGGAACTGCGGATCAATGTCCATCATATCACCCTCAATATATCTGCGATGGTTTTAGGAAGGGGAGTGTAGTTTTGATGGAAGATGGTAGACACTTTCGTGTTGCTCCAGTATCTTGTTTTTTGGAGATGTTCAAAGAGCTTGGGAAGACTGGTCTCGGGCTGTCTTCTAATGATGATATAGAGGAGTTATTTGTAGCTCCGAGGACTTTGATTTTTTCCTTTCTTACAGATTATTTCTTACTATTTTTCTTAGTGTTAGATATTATTTTGGTGATTGTGTGTGAATCTTTCTGAGGAAGGTTATTTTGGTTCGAGGATCTTTTTGAAGGGAGAGGTTTGAGATTAGTAGAACCAGGGGTCGGATTTTGAGAGAGAGTAAAGTCCTGTTTGGGAAGATTTTCGGAAGAAGCTTTTTGCTATTTATTGTCAGTATTAACGTCGTTTATTTATTCATCTAGATTGTATTACATGTCGAATGAAAGCTTTGCTGTTGTAGCTCACATGTCTTGCTTGTTGGTTGGTTTTTATCGAGTTAGGTTGCATTTTTTCTCGCTTCAACATACGAGAGTTTCTCAGTAACTTTGACTTTCTGAACTTCTCGCCCAAATTTGTAGACACTACATTCTCTATGGTTAGGGGATTGATTGTCTTGGCAGCTGGGGCATATTGGTGGTGGAGCACATTCGGAGCCTGGGTGTTTAGATTTTCCGCATTGTTTACAGGCCACATCGATAGTGCACCTTTGGGATACTTATCCAAATTTCTGACAATGATAACATCGCAGTGTATTCGGTATGTAAGGTCGTATTTTGAGGGAATACATCGAAGGGGTTTCTACTCTATCGGGTAGCTTGAAGCATTTGAAATTTAAGATCAGTGCCGGAGTAGGGATTGATTTATCACCTTCCCTGCAATAACACCTTAGTGAGCGAGTTCTTCATTTATTTCTTCTTCCGTACAATTCAACATGCCACGACATGTAATGACGCCTTTGGTTGAGTTCATATTGAAATATGGTATTACCTCAATCTCCATGGCGTAGATCTTATTACATTTTTTGATCATATTAGATTGGATTTTGTTTCGACAAGCAAGGAACCATCACGTAGCTTTTTAATAATTTCTACCTTTTCAAAGGTATCGCTGTTCCTCATTATCTTTATGAATTTATCATATGCACTAAATTTGTCCTGTAAACCTCTAGTGAGAATCAGCGGGATAGCGCTATCCGATCGGTCGCGCTTTACACTGGTAACAGGGGAAAAATATAAGCCATATTATATGGAAAATCGTTCATCATCATGTTGCTCCCCACTCTCCACTGAGTCTCAAATGGGACACTGCTCCTACGTGAGTAGCTCGGAATTATCCCAACCCCAGGCGGTATAACACCAGGGCTACACCTGCGATATAGCTCCTGGCTTCCGAATAAGACGCGGACGTCCGAAGAGCATCACACCTATGGCACGCCCCTACCCCACATAGAATTTAACCGATTGAACATGGTGGGCTAGTACATGTCCGTCCTTCATTTGGGAATCTAGAGCCAAAGCAATGCCCGGCATAATGCTCGTCGCTAGAATCTCCCTCTCCCCTCAACTGACCCGCACGGCAAACGCGTGGGTGGATGAAAAGATGCAGCTGGTAGGAGTGAAGTTGGCCAAAAGTAAGAACATAAGGGATACCTTTTTCGAGAAATTTAACCCGGCTTCACACTACTAAAAAAAAGAGAAAAGAAATTGAGTTTGAATTGAGAAAAAGTGAACCATGTCATTGACAGTAGCCCCCCACTTGCGTTAGCCCAGCCTCCACTATTGTGGAATCCACATTCGGCTGGTTTGTTGGTCCCATTTGTCGCGTTTTGTGATATGCTGTGACCGGGCGGTAAGAGTATTTGTGTCATTCCGCTCCCACACGGGGAAATAACAACTTTGTCGAGTTTTCTCCAACTTTAAAAGAGTTAGAATGATATGTGTGATATTATAATTAAATAATCATGGTATCCAACAGTTCGGCAATTCGAGAACGACACATATGTCATCGTGCACAATTCTCAAACTCACTATGTCGAGTCCAAGTTGCAAGGTAAAGTTAGGAGTGTTATTTGGGCATTGACGTCGAGTATCACCTGATTTCCTTATGCTTTCTTCAGTTGATGTTTATCAAAATTCTTGTTTGTTTTAAATTTTTTTAAACAAAACTTAAATAATAACTGCACTTTTCAGAACTATCCACCGTATGTACATTTTTGCACGTGCAACTATTTTGCGAGTTTTTAATATAATTGTGCTTACGGTATGTTTAAAATTGCAATATTAAGACGTTTTATATTATAGAATAACGCCACTGATTTTCTGCGTTCGCGCAACGCTGCGATAACGTATATTTAGTTCTCTAAATGAATAGACTCTAAAGTGATATGGAGTAGACATGGTAACTATTTATCACAATGCAGGTATGATACAATGACATACAACATGAGACTAGACCTCGGATGAAAGTTGGTCAAATAATCACAGACAATAATTAAAACTATTTCTAATACCTTAATTCTATTTTGCTTTAGAATGGAAAATACTGCACTAATAATATTTGTATTATTGGTTTGTAGCAACCAGATAATGTTTGTAAAGAGTTGTATTTTATAATTATTGAGAATTTCGAAGAAAGTCTTCTTGTATAAATGCTATTTCCGGGTGGAAACCTGTGATAAGTGCCGTCGTTTCGTCCACTGTTGCAAGGGACATTTTTAAGGCGAGATGTGTTGCTTCAATGATTGAATTCACACGTCGGCACTTATCAGAGCCCCCACACTATTTTCACCTAGAAACAAAATGCATATAGGTAATAACCGTGGAAGTCTATAACATTTCAAGTCTTCCTGGTTTAATTGTAATATGGAAAACGTAATGAAATATTGTTCAAATCCTAAATAATATCACCGTATGAGCATGAGCAGAAATCTGCGTCATGCCAAAGTTAAATGCAACATAATTATGTAACGTACATTGAGTATGTATAATTTTGTAATATTTTGTTATATTTTCTCCAGTCATTTTGCCATTCAGTTTTTTGTTTGGATCTACGATATCTCCTATGACAATTTCGTCACGCTGTAGTGAGTTTAATACACTTTGGTAAAAATATCCACAGTCAAATTAAGGAAGATTCCAGAATTTGCTTTTACCCATACAAATTATACAGTGATGTTACGTTGCTTAAAGTTTTAAATTGGAAGAATGATTTGTAATATTATTGGATTTAGCCTGAAGAAACATTGTCAGTTTCGTATCTCATCCAAGACACTACGATAATCCTATACTACAAACACAAGATGGCGTTGTCTCAAAGAACATGTATATTTTAGTGTTTCAGCGATTAATATTGCTTCTGCGGAAAAGATGGACAACATATTATTTAACTTGGTCAATATTTAATGTTTATTTTAGTGATCATATACTGTGCAGCCACAACCTTCCAAATATTTTGATTCATCGGTGTATAGAAAAATGACAGATATCCCGATATTACACATATTACACGTGTCTTCAAATAAGTATTTATAAAACCAATTGTAATACTTGACTTAACAATATTAATATATTTTCTCTCGGATATAAAAGCTTCAGATAGTATTGGAGAAGTAATTTTTGAGGGATATTTGCAGGTGAGATTTAATAAACTTTTTGTATACTTAATCAAATCATATGCGTTGATTGTGTCGAGTTTTAAAATAATTTTAACTTACTAAAAGCAATTCATTTATAGGCGTTTAACTGATTGCTCCCATAGACAAATGAAAAGATATGTTTCGAATAATGTCGAGTCTTTTTAAAAGTGTTTTACAGGCCGATGCATATAACGTTATCTAGTTTGATATAATATAAGCTTTGAAGTTCGTTACCCACGATGCTGTAGTAATCATTCTTAAGATGTTAATACTTTTCACATTTACTCACAGTTTCAAATTTACAATTTTTTAAAAACATTTTATTATCAATTTTGAGACCTAGTTATTTCAGGTCCGATGTGATAACGTGCACCACTTAGGTTAAAGCCCAGGACCAATAATTCAAAGGTTTTACGGTCGAGAGCTACACACTGGTTGTACTTTTTTTAGAAATTTAAAATACGCAGAACTATATTGTGCTTAAATACAATAGAATATGCCACATGATTCACGGAACACACCAGGACCGGATGAGGAAGAAGCAGTGAGGGGATCCCACTGTGGTTTGGGAAGTGTTTAAACATTATCTCCGGGAGTACATAGTTATCTGTTCCAAAGGCAAGATAACCCAACAGTACAGACTTTTTAATTCCCTTAAAGAAAACATTCAGTTTATATCCTTAATTCCAAAACGAAAACTCACGCAGATCGGTAATCTAAATAGTGAACTTACAATATTTTTAATAATATTAGTGAAATTAAACTACAATCAAATTACAACATTATATGCAACTGAATGAATTTTTGATGCCAACAAATTGACGGACAATTCTCAAAAATATAGGTGGCGCCATTAAGGCGCAATTTTCATCCATATATTATTATGATACTAATCCATCCCATCCAGATCATTTTCTCGATACGTGACAACTTATCTACCCTCTCGAAAATTTCTTTTATTGAATGAAAACATATCCTTTGAAGAATTATATTCTGCCCTAAATGCTCTATATAAATGCACCTAGCCTTGATGATTTAGCTCCAGAACTTTTCTTGCATTTCTGGTCAATATGTCATATTTACTTCGATATGAATAGGACTTCTATTGAAAGGGTCTTACAAAGCCCATGAAGATGGCGGTTGAATTCTACATTTAAAAAAGGTAGATACACTGTCTTTAACTAACTAGAGCAATTTCCCTTCTCGCAACTGACTACAAGATTTTTGAAAAGGACATATCGTACCGAGTCAAGACAACAATGGCCACCTTTAATCATCCTGATTAATATTTTTGTATTTCAAAAAGATCAATTTACGATAACTTAAATCTATATTGTGACTTTATTTACTATGTTAATAATCAAAATCGTTCCTTAGCAATTACGCCTTTATATCAGGGCGACGCTTTTGTTAGGGTCTACCACGAATATTTGTGGTCGGTACTCGTCACCAACACTTTATTTGCTCACTGAATTTGATATAGTTCACAAGTTCAGCACATCAGTGACGATCAGCTAATTCATCTACAACGTATAGTATCCATTTCTTTTGGTGTGGTAGAAAGCACTGGGTTATAGAAAATAATATTTTTCTACCAATAAGACTTGAGAGCCTGCGCCTGGTTCACCTAGATTTGAAGTTTCATCTTTGTCGAATTCTCCTCGGAAAAAATAGCTTTTAATTTTAGAACCCACTCCGCCGAATATGATAATGGATTGGTAACTGTCGTTCTAAAAAATCCTAGAATTACCTGGCAAAATTTTCTTTGTAGATGAATCTTTCTTGTGCCGAGTTCCCTGGCACGGGGGGGGGAGATGCTCACAAACATATATCTGCTAACGCTTCTGGAAACAAGGAAGTTAGAAACACGGCCTCAAATATTCATATATCATACCAACCATCACAATATAGAAATAACCAAACTCAACTAACTGAAATTGAAACTTGTTCCTTTGCTAACGCACTTTCCAATGCGTGAACAAGCAATAGCTTCATATCCAAAGATAGAACTAAAATTAGCGACCTTATAGTTGCGCTAGGTAGTTTACTGAGCCCCAAAGATGTTTGATTTGCATCTCGTATGTCACGCAATCTTATACCCATTTTTCTCCCATCAAATCTCTGGTAGATGACATTCTGATTAAGCATGCTGCATAAATATTAATAATCAGTTATCTTCATCCGCCATTTAATTTCACACCAAAACGACTAATTATCTCTTGTCTTATATACATATAATAATGGTTTCTTTCTAATCCTAAAGAGAAGCAGGAGCCGCTAAATATATGTTGAAGAAAATAACTCTTTTCTAAAAATATGAGGGAGAGAAATATAGAATCTATATCGCACCTGATGAACTCAAATGCAGAACTTCTGGTTATATCTCATTTTATTATCTACAACATGACTATAATATACCTTCCGTATACAATCTATCATCCTTTCCACTACTGTCTCGTAACATAATGACCGAAGTACCACAAACTGGAAAACCTGACGAAAGTACTGAAAATGCTTCCTTATTAAAAGAATCCAGCGGAAATATAACCACTGATCAATTCAGAATTTCACATCTACCTAATATTAAAAAAAATACTTCTCTAATTGTTTCCGAAATTTCCCTGAAAGATGAAAACGACTTTGAAACCTCATCTAACAGCCAAAATAACGGTGAGCAGTTAACATTAAAAAAAAACTAAATCTAGACTCTCCGGAAAAAAATATTACATTGATACCACCCCACAACCAACAAAATCATCTGAATGCCCTGTACTGAGCTAAAGTAAATTTACAGATATTCTTTCTGAAAGTAAAGGCTTTAAATACCCCACAGACGTAGTAAAAAATATACGGGAGACATTCAATGTATGTTTATAGTGTTGATGTGGTAGAAATATAAACATGCACTCTTAGAGAGAGAATTAAGAGGCCTACAGCTAACCTTCAAAAAACCTGACCAGATATCTTCTTTGTTCAAGAGATATTTTTCAATCTCACCTTCCAAATTATAAAACTCCTATCAATATCCTTTATAATCCTTTAAATACTCCTTACTCCGGATCGATTAATGTTTAAAAAAATAATTAAGCCTTGTTTCCCTTAATACTCTTCAAAAAGATTACCTCCAAGAAGATATATTCAAAATAAAAGATAACAAAATTAATTCTCAATATAGTTACCTCATAATCAGGACTGGGTCACACATATACTTGACATCCTAAGCAGTAGACAAAAAACACACCTCCTTCCCATACCATCATTGGTGGAGATATGAACTGTGCCCCCCCGCCATTCTACTGACAGATGCCTCTCTTTTGATAGTTATCCTAACACGTGCAATTTCTTAATATCCTTGAAAACAGAAAACAAACTAGCGAATGCCTGGCCAATATCACCAAAACCCAACTCTGAGGACTACACTTTTTTAGTACCCCTGCATTAATTTTGTTTGTTCCTACTCAAAGGTACCATATTGGCGTTTTAACAATCTTATATTACAGGATGAAGAGTACTTATAGTGGATGAACCTATCTCTTGATATATATATATATATATATATATATATATATATATATATATATATA